>JAYMFD010001120.1:0-29009 GCA_035771175.1 Paratinospora sagittata
ATGTTAAGCTTCAATCCCGCGCAACTTGCATATAGAAGTTTTTTGTGAAAGCAAGCAAAACCTGCTGGGACAACGAAATTAGCTAATTCAAGCAGTGTTTTTGTACTATTGTAATTTTATTTTATGATAGGAAAAAGCTTGGTTTAACAAAATTAATAAATGCAAATGTTGACTAATTCTAACGGTGTGTATCCGGACCCTTTCATTCAAAGTCGGGAGTTCGATTCTATTACCTTGTGACTAAGTGAGAGTTTTCTCTCTCCTAATAAAAATAAGAACGAGACCATAATAGTTGGTTCGCATGATCTTCATCCGGACATATTTTGCCCCTCGTCGTTGAAACTTGCCAACTACAAGAACTAATCAGAGAGACAACCTGAAATGGGCCGGTGAGCAAAAAACCACCCTTTGTTTTCATTTTAACTATAATTAATGAAACTTACAAAAATTACACCTAATTAATTTATAAATTGGGTAGCTAGGTAGCTATACAACAGCGATTAGAACTATGATTAGGCACAACTCATGTGATGTTTTCAACAAAGACTAAGAATAACACTGGATTTGGACACAAGAGGCTGTGAAATCACAATCAAATGCTTTGAATATCAATGGGCCTACTCTAATTAATGACAAGTTAATTTCCATACACTTGCCTTGGAAAATAAAATATAAAAAAATAAAAGGAAGAGAAGGGAGAGAATAAATCACAATCAGAGCATAGCTTTCTTCTACCACTATATAATTCCATTACATCTCTTTATAGAAGAAGACAAGCATTGAACCTTCCTTTGCCGTTCCTCCTTATTCCTTATAGGCACAAAGCCTAGCATTGGAGCTAGTCACCTTTGTTACTGAATGAGATGCATGTGTTTTGTTTTCTTTAATTACACGCCTTTAAATTAGAGATTGATATATTGCTAGTTATTCAAAATCAAAGTGTTCCCACCTTGGTTGGAGGTCATACAAATCAGTACAGCCAAGTCAAAGTTAGCCCTATTGAAGGGAACTACTGACTTATCTTGGTTTTAATTTGTTGCATCATGTCGACATGTCTTGGATTCTTTTTTAGAGTTAAAAAGCTCTGGCTAAAGATTAAGGGTAGGGGTTGAATTATTAGAATAATTAATCAAGTGGGCCGTATTAGAAGTGGGGAAGAAAAATTTGTGTAGTTCAGATATTACATATTCTAGTAATTGACATCAATCAGATAAATTGATACAATACATAATATAAATATTTGAAAATGTTCATTGTGTGGCCTTTTTTTGTCAAACTTCAAAAACTATTCCTTTGAATTTATACTTCTTTTTTTTATTTTTCAAATTAATTGTAAGGCCAAATTTATAATTTAAATAGTTAGCTTAACTTCCACTCTCTCTTCCTCTACGTGAGAGTAGTGCTTTCTTTTTATTTTTATTTTTCTCGTGATGTGGTTTATTATTATATCAGTTTGGGTATGTACTTTAGGTTGATGTACCACTCATCTTTATAATTAGTATATTTATAATGGAAAAATACTTTTACGACCAAAAATTATACCTAAAACTATACTCATGCTGATGTGGTGTATAGTGAGTGGAAGATTTTTTTTTATTTTTGTCACGACGCCCCTGACGTAGGCTGACGTCATGACCGGCACAGTGTACTATACACTGTACATACCCATATACATAATACAATATACTGTCAGCCTTCATATAGTCTCACAATAATTCCCAAAAGTTACAGCAATTTTTTTTCTTATAGACCACAAATCAAATCAAATATAGATCTCTATAATCATTTCATTCATTCCACAAATTAAAGTCTCATCTAATAAATATTTATGATCATCTCATTTCATCATCCCAAGCATTATATAATATTACCACACAACCCATCTAGGTGATATTACATATATATAGTGTGTGATAATTATACATATCAAAATAACAAAAATATAATCTATTTCCTCCAAGCATACATACACTGATCAGACGAAAGTTCACGTAATTATCACTCACGGATTTTTCCTTTTCCCTTCGACTCAATACCTGAAATATTGGAGGAAATGGGGTGAGCAAACAACAGCTCAGTGAATATAGTTCTTGAGATGACAATTATATACATTTAGAGAAATGTGACATTTAAAATCATTTCAAACGCTTATTCAACACATGCATCATTCAACGAATATATCATACATGTCAACAACATAAATTGCATGAGTTTTCAATAACACAATGCACAATCTCCCTCCTCTGCAAGGCAAGAGAGCGAGTCTAACCCTTGTATGGCCGTACAAGGTAGACACAGTCTCTCATCACCCAATTCACAGTCATTTCAAGGATCGCAACCCTTGTTAGGACAGACCTACTGACAATGAGGACTCGCAAAACCTCATCCGGGTCTAATTCCTAACGAAATGACAATGAGGATTCGCAAAACCTCATCATTACAAACTCCAAGTGCTAAAATCAGTTTGCATGATCCATAAAACTCAATGCATTATATATCAATATAACATGAATACAATCAAACATTTTATATGCGTACAATGCCATACAAGAACCAAATCAAGGAAACTATACTCACAGTGGTTACACGGGTTTTCTAAGTCAACCTCTAAAATCGAGCAACAATATTGCTTCCTCAAGAGCGTTTATCCATGCCCTTAAGCTCTCAATTTAAACTGAAATTAACCATAGATTATAATGAGAATCATCATTTATCATATCGGTAGCTACTAAAAATATCAAATTATATCCAAAAATCACGATCTTAGTATCGAAACGTCCGAAATTCAGTTCTCTACGAATCTATGATTTCAAATCACTGTTCACAGTACAATATTCACTATTTACTATTCACTATTCACTATTCACTATTCATCCAAAAGTTGTAAATTGTATTAAAATTGTCAAACGGTCTCCAAAAATCATGAAATTGAATCTAACCACATATTCGGGGTCCCGACAGTCCAGGGAACGTTTTTCTACCTTTCTAGCGGATTTTCATTCGCGTTGGGTCAAAACTCCAATTTTTTAAAAACGCCGTAAAACGGCTCCCACAACAAAATTTACTCCGCTAGAAAGGTTACATCTAGCTTAGATAGTAATTTTACGACGAAAAATAGCAAAAATAGCTTACCGGCGCGTCGAATTTGGCTGCAAATCCGTCGTTTCCTTTTTCTCCTTCTCCTTCTTCTCTCTGTTTCTCTCCTTCCGTCCGTCCGTCTTTTCTCTTTGATTCAGCAACTCCTTTCTATTCTTCTTTTTGATTTCTATTTTATTTTTATTTTTTTATTCTAGTTGTCACACGTTGGAAACAACTAGATATAAAGAAATTTTTTTTTATTTATATTTATATATACAAATGATTCCATGCACCTTTATCTCAATAGTTAACCAACTCCCCATCTTAATATTTCACTTTCATTCATTCAATCATACTTCAATCCACATTTTTAATTAACCAACCCCATAAATTAATTAATTTAATTCAACTCCATTTTTTTTTAATAGGATGATCTCATATGTATCATCTTCATTTCATACACGCGTATATTTAGTGCATACGTATCAAAGATGTGTATTATCACGTGTATATTTAGCTAATACGTATAAAATACGTGTATTATATATTTTGATATACGCGTACTTCAACGTATGTATTTCATTAAAATTACGGGATGTTACAATCTCCCCAACTTAAAGAATTTCGTCCTCGAAATTTAACAGATAAGGAGAAATGTACCTTAAGTGGTAAAGAGATCAGGAAATGTCTCCCTCATCCAGTCCTCGAGTTCCCAAGTCTGTTCCTTATTATCATGAAACTGTCATTTGACTCTGACCAAAGGAATTGCTTTATTTCGCAATTGTTGAACCTTCCTATCAAGAATCTGAATGGGCTTCTCTTCATATGTAGCATCCTCCCCAACTTAGAGTTGAGTTATATCCATAACATATATGGAATCCGAATGATATTTCCTCAATATCAATATATAAAAAATATTATGGACACCTATCAACTGTGACAGTAGAGCAAATCGGTAAGCCAATGGACTTATCCTCTCAAGGATCTCTAATGGTCCAACAAATGCGAGCTTTCTTTTCATTCCAAATCTCATTTTGCCTTTTTGTGGTAGGACCCTTAGCAAAACTGAGTTAGCCACAATAAATTTCAAGGCCTGTATACCAACCTTGTGTATTGAATAATATCCTATGGCACCAATAACAATAACTCCATACTTTCAAATCAACAAGTTGGAGATCTATAAGGCTTCTTATCAAACCTTTAGAGTGCCATCATTATGCTCTTATAATAGCTCTTTATACACATACGTTTACACACATAAAATACTCCTTCCAACTTCCACCAAAATTCAAGTATACCAGACCCGAGCATGCTCGCAAGCATCAAAGTCACTTCCTCAGTCTGTCAGCCAGTCTGAGAATAAAATATCACACTGAGAAGGAGATGAGTACCAAATTGAGTCTGCATCATATATCAGATCTCGACACAATCTTCGGATCTTAATCCGACATGACAAATATCTGAGTACTCCCATCAAATCTCCCTATCTCACACATATACAATCTGCTCAGTCTATCAATAGAATTATGGTGTTCATTGGAAGAATATATAGACTTATCAGTCCATCAATGGTCATCCAGATGGTATCATATCTACCCATAACCCATAAGATACCATTTGAATCCCATCTTTAAGTAATACAATCCATATTACCACTTCCATCATCTTTCATACGGATATCATACTCGTCTCATCATAAATCTTACTCTCTGAATATGAGTATCAATCAGCTGAACATGCATCCGAGCACAAATATCAACACATGGAGTAACAGAGAGTACACTCATAACTGTAACTCTCATTCACAAACAATCTCCATTTATGGCTCACTGATAGTTACTACTCCAGTTTCAGCCTTTTTTCTGCGCAATGCCTCAGCAACATATTGGCCTTTCCCAGGATAATAATTCAATATAAAATCAAATTCTTTGGGAATTCTTGTCACATTTATTACCTCATATTCAGTTTCTTTTCGTTGAAATAATTACTTCAGACTCTTAAAATCTGAAGAGAATGTAACATTTTTATTATAGAGGCAATGCTCTCATTATGTCAAAATAACTACCGACTAATTGTTATTCACTCTAGGATAGTTATTCTCGTGCACTACCAAATATCTGGAGACACAAGTAATTAACCTATTCTTTTGGATCAATGCACAACCCAGATCTGGACGTGATATTCATCAATCACAATTATTTCTAGGTTCTGGAAATAGTAATAACATTTAATACTATGAGATCTTTCCCATGCACAATGGTCCACACATTATATAACATTCATCTGGTTTAGTTTCGTGAGTGGAACAGATAGCTTCAAGGATCTTTCCACGCACTTTCTATAGCATACAACTACTACTAGAGAACTTATGATTTCCATCATTCCGTTTTACCAGTTCTATGATCACTTTGACCTTCCCAACATCCTTAACGATACTATTTAACCTAGTCTTGTGATCCAAAAATTCTTATCTCAATTATATTCAAAACTTATATTCACCAAGCTTTGCACTCAATCAGTGCTCTCTCAGTGACTACAAGATCATTCTGAGGTGCTATTCATGCTCCTCTCATTTTTCTTGGGACAATTTCATATATCATCATCGAAGACTATGTACTCAAGATATGGTTCATATACCCACTGCATCAATCCTATAACGTGATTGACACATTAATCAAGGATACCAACATTTCATTTATCCATATCTTGTCTTACAACAGTCTGCATTACATCCTTTTCTCGAATTCTTATCTGATGATGCCTAGATCTCCAAATGATCTTAACGAAAATTTGGTAATCGAATTCGACCATCTATCCATGGTAAAAGATAGTCATTCTTTGTTGTCACCCTGCTCAGTTAACAGTAATTCATACTTAAACATATTTCACTATACCTTATTTCCATCACAAATGCTCTCCAAGGTGGCATATCAAGGGCAATAAATCTTTTTTCTCATTAACACGTTTACATACACCTTAAATCCTCACAATTCCTCAGGTACTCTTTATATGAAGGAATAGAGATACATATTATACTGGCAGCAGTTTTATGTGCTATCAATCTCCTGTCTAGGTAGCAAGTTTCATAATTCATCAGAGAATACTCCACTATACCTGCTCACCACAGGAATTTTAATCAACTGCATGCCTTATGACATTAATCTGTCTACCATATCACCAGAGATAAAGGACCAGGTAGATCCAACAACACATCAGAATATACACCATAACCAAATATTTATCATACATGTTATCAACGTCTTACTCATCTTTGGATCTGGTCTTGTATTTACTTTAATTTATTCTCTAAAATCTGGTGGAGTCACATTGATAAAATTTACTGGAGCATTCCATATCAACTAACTGGAGATTAACACATCTCGTGTCTTTTTTTTTCAGATTGATAATCGACAATCATAGGTCGAGATACAATGTACGCAGTTTGTGACTCCTGCTCAGGCAATGGAAACCAATTCTGGTTTTCATAATTCGTTAACATCACTTTTCTTTTTTCCATTTTTATTGGGTCAGGTACTAACAAAATTAGAGTCACTAATACCGCCAAAATCTCAACCTTACTCAAAGTTTCGCTTATCTTGAATTTCATATTCTTGCCCCAACATTTTCTTACATTACTTATTTCTCTTTTTACCTAACACTGGTGTTGATGACTCGGCTTCTAACGGCGGTACAAGCTATATCACTAATATTGCTTGGGTTAACAATTTCACCACAGCTTTGGCTAACCCAACATTTAGAGGTTGCCTCATAACCTACGCATATATTTATAAACCAACAATTTTCAAACCTGCCATATAGGATCCTAAAATTCATTCTAGATACTTATCATTCTCAGAGTATCCATCGTGATCATTCCAAAAATAAACTATACCAGTCTATTTAATTCATGTTTGTCTTTATAGTTAGGCATGTCACTACATTTTAACAAGATAAACTTTTTCATGCCTTAGATCAAGGTCAGCATGATGATAGAAACCCTTATACAATAACTTCTTTAAATAATCTCATGCCTAAATCAGCTCAGAGTTCTTTACCCAATTTTCCATCATCTCTTATCATCAGATAAACTTAGCTAACTTGCTTTATCATTTGCAGAGACTTACTCCTTCTCTAAAATGGTCTCCATTCAAAGTCTTTATTTCGTCTATAAGATAGGAGAGTCTCTTCTCCTGAAAGTTTCCATAACTTTCACATATCTGTTCATGTCATCTGGCTTATCATTGAGACCATCTATTTATTTATTGTTACTTCTGTCTTAACTATATAGGTTGTTACAGAAGTACCCACACCAATGGCACCCACATCTGGAGTTATCAATGGTTCAAGCCTCTGTCATTCTCATATTACAACTTTGCCACAAGCTCATAAGCTGTGCATTTCGTTGTTGTTGGGTAGTTACTAGCCATATATAAGCTATGTCATTTATTAGCACTGGATTACATCCACTTCTTTTTCTTTCAGCCTTCTGATCCTTTCTTGATCAGCAATTTCCATTGTTAATCTTGACTATTCGTTTCCAAATCTGAAATTCACCGACATAGGTAATTCTCAGTTAAGATAACATCTTGGATTAGACTCAACATAATAGGACTACCCATATGTATACCCATACAAACAATCATAATATCATAAAGCTTTTATCTTTTTATGAATTTTAAACTTAGGCTCTGATACCAATATTGTCATGACGCCCCTGACGTAGGCTGACGTCATGACCGGCACAGTGTACTATACACTGTACATACCCATATACAGAATACAATACATTGTCAGCCTTCATGTAGTCTCACAATAATTCCCAAAAGTTACAGCAATTTTTTTTTTCTAATAGACCACAAATCAAATCAAATATAGATCTCTATAATCATTTCATTCATTCCACAAATTAAAGTCTCATCTGATAAATATTTATGATCATCTCATTTCATCATCCCAAGCATTATATAATATTACCACACAACCCATCTAGGTGATATTACATATATATAGTGTGTGATAATTATACATATCAAAATAACAAAAATATAATCTATTTCCTCCAAGCATACATACACTGATCAGACGAAAGTTCACGTAATTATCACTCACGGATTTTTCCTTTTCCCTTCGACTCAATACCTGAAATATTGGAGGAAATGGGGTGAGCAAACAACAGCTCAGTGAATATAGTTCTTGAGATGACAATTATATACATTTAGAGAAATGTGGCATTTAAAATCATTTCAAACGCTTATTCAACACATGCATCATTCAACGAATATATCATACATGTCAACAACATAAATTGCATGAGTTTTCAATAACACAATGCACAATCTCCCTCCTCTGCAAGGCAAGAGAGCGAGTCTAACCCTTGTATGGCCGTACAAGGTAGACACAGTCTCTCATCACCCAATTCACAGTCATTTCAAGGATCGCAACCCTTGTTAGGACAGACCTACTGACAATGAGGACTCGCAAAACCTCATCCGGGTCTAATTCCTAACGAAATGACAATGAGGATTCGCAAAACCTCATCATTACAAACTCCAAGTGCTAAAATCAGTTTGCATGATCCATAAAACTCAATGCATTATATATCAATATAACATGAATACAATCAAACATTTTATATGCGTACAATGCCATACAAGAACCAAATCAAGGAAACTATACTCACAGTGGTTACACGGGTTTTCTAAGTCAACCTCTAAAATCGAGCAACAATATTGCTTCCTCAAGAGCGTTTATCCATGCCCTTAAGCTCTCAATTTAAACTGAAATTAACCATAGATTATAATGAGAATCATCATTTATCATATCGGTAGCTACTAAAAATATCAAATTATATCCAAAAATCACGATCTTAGTATCGAAACGTCCGAAATTCAGTTCTCTACGAATCTATGATTTCAAATCACTGTTCACAGTACAATATTCACTATTTACTATTCACTATTCACTATTCACTATTCATCCAAAAGTTGTAAATTGTATTAAAATTGTCAAACGGTCTCCAAAAATCATGAAATTGAATCTAACCACATATTCGGGGTCCCGACAGTCCAGGGAACGTTTTTCTACCTTTCTAGCGGATTTTCATTCGCGTTGGGTCAAAACTCCAATTTTTTAAAAACGCCGTAAAACGGCTCCCACAACAAAATTTACTCCGCTAGAAAGGTTACATCTAGCTTAGATAGTAATTTTACGACGAAAAATAGCAAAAATAGCTTACCGGCGCGTCGAATTTGGCTGCAAATCCGTCGTTTCCTTTTTCTCCTTCTCCTTCTTCTCTCTGTTTCTCTCCTTCCGTCCGTCCGTCTTTTCTCTTTGATTCAGCAACTCCTTTCTATTCTTCTTTTTGATTTCTATTTTATTTTTATTTTTTTATTCTAGTTGTCACACGTTGGAAACAACTAGATATAAAGAAATTTTTTTTTATTTATATTTATATATACAAATGATTCCATGCACCTTTATCTCAATAGTTAACCAACTCCCCATCTTAATATTTCACTTTCATTCATTCAATCATACTTCAATCCACATTTTTAATTAACCAACCCCATAAATTAATTAATTTAATTCAACTCCATTTTTTTTTAATAGGATGATCTCATATGTATCATCTTCATTTCATACACGCGTATATTTAGTGCATACGTATCAAAGATGTGTATTATCACGTGTATATTTAGCTAATACGTGTATTATACATTTTGATATATGTGTACTTCAATGTATATATTTCATTAAAATTACGGGATGTTACAATTTTTCTCCTTGATGATGTGATGATATGGTGTATTATTACATTTTTCTTGATGATGTGATGATATAGTGTATTATTATATCAGTTTAGGTATATACCTTAAGTCGTTTTAGCACTCGTTTTACAGTGTGCTTAAGCAAGAGTTCTAAGAGAATATTTGAAAATACAATATAAAAATAATGGAAACAAAAGATTGGAGAAGACACGAAAGAAGATGACTTTGGACGAAGAGTATGCTTAATTACTATGCTTCTACAGTATGTTTTTGTTTTTGTTGGAATTAAATACTACATGAAAACTTATCCATAGTCAATTTTAAATTCCCATATCAACTCAAACAGTACTGGTGAGAAACCTAGTAACCATGTCCAAACAAAATTAACCATATATATATAGTTTTGCAAATGCTTCAATGATTTTAAACAAATTTGTCAAGAAAACCAAGGGCACTTGTTGGAAGTAAACTGCCCACAAAAATAGACTAAGATGCAGTAAATTATCAAATTCTTTATTTATTTTTTTATTTTATTTTTGTCAATTTTGTCCTTGTCGAAAGAGGCTATAATTCACTCTTATAAAATCAAGACAAATCAGAGCCCATTTTAAAATATTTGAATCATTATGACGAATATATTTGATGTTTGATTTTCTGAAGAGTGTTATTTTAATTCTTAGTGCACAAGACCCATATCACACGTCATCATTTCCCACATGCTTAATATGAAATGGCAAGACTGAGCACTAAAGCATTGGTTCAACGGTACAAGCAAAATTCTTTTATTGGTGTAAAATAATTGCATAAATTAACTGTGAACTAACTTTGAAAAGTCATAAGTCAATCAAGTATTGTTAAAATGGATATTAGTCGAATCTTACATAACTTAAATTTTTTACAGATGAGGTGAATATCGAGTTATAATTGTTTCTTCTTATATAAAAATAAAAAAATAAATAATAAATAAATAAATAAAAAGAAAAAAGAGAAATGGCAAGACTGAAAAAGAAAACTGTGCTTGGTTATATATAGCTCTTTTGATAGATGTTTCTTGTGAGTTAAAGACAAAGCATTCCCTGTGACATTCCAATAAAACAAAAACAGAGGCTTTACACTTAATAATAAGATCAAGAAAACAATCTCCATAAAATGTAAAACTTTCTACACAAGAATGAAGGCAACTAATGTATTGAAGTAAGCCATCTACAGATTTCCTATTCTCACATCTGATGATTTTTACGACATTACTTTGCCCAATAAGAGAGAGATTTACAGCCAAAATTTTATTCCTACTCTTTTTTACCTTTAATATTTTTTTAAGCCCATTTGGCTAAAAGAGACATACAGCCTGCACCCACAAGAAGTGAGAGATAAGCTCCTAACTGAAGCTTTCCACTGTTTTGGATCCTCGGGCTCATGAAATCTGCTGCGAGCAAATCAACCAAAGCCATGTAAATCAAGATTCCAGCTGAAGCTGCATTGAAAACCCCTTCTACAATGAGAGCAGTTGGGCTATTCTCATCATAAACAGTTGTTATCCCTATTCCAATTGCAATACCAACTGGGGTGGTAAGTGCAAAGAAGAGTGCCATAATAATCACAGCCCTGCTCTTGAATTTCGCCTACAAAACGCCGAAAATAAATAAATAAATATAAGGTAAATTTGCATGTAAATAAACAAAGTGTTTAACCAAGATCCCAAACCCAATTCCTTTTGACAATTATAAGTTTGTAAAAATTTGAAGGCATAGACAAAGTGTGATCACTGATCTAATCACAAGGGTCAATATAAAGCTATAAAAGCTCACAACAGTTTGGTGCAATTGGTAATAAAATAATTTTAAAATCTAAAAATTTCAGATTCAACTCTTACTATTGTCTCACCCTTAAGGGACAAGGGGATTAATGGGTAAAAAATAAATCTGATACCTTTCCGAGAGTGGTATGGTAATAAGCTAACAATACAATTAACTACTAACTATTAATATTATTCCTTCTCAAAAAAATAAATAAATAAAAGCTCACAACAAACCATGAATATGCTAATTAATTAGGAGGAAAAAAAAAGTTGACTTTAGCAATGAATTATCACTTGATGAATAATGATACTAAAATTTTAAATGGGTCTTTGAAAATGGAATGCTTAGAAGTTTCACACACATCAAGAAAGCCAATCTTTCAGAATCCACACCCTGCCTCTATGAACTGGCATTTGAAAATTCAAGTTCATGAACAATAATAGCTACCGACATAAGACAGAGGACTGTTCTCCATAAATGTTCTTTTGACTTGCAGATGTACACGTAAAACACTTTGAAATAAAGCCCATCTCAGCTGGAACTTATAGTTCAGTCAAATGGACTAAATAAGATGATAACAAGAAAAAATAGAAATAAGACAAGAGTAGATAAAAATCATGCGTCATTTATTGAGAATCATGCTATTAAACAATAAAAAAAAGACTAGAAAAGTATATTAAGAGAGGCAAACATGTAATATAAACTAAATTATACCTGAGAAATGCATCCACCCAGTCCCATTCCTTCAAAAAGCTGATGGAAACTCAAAGCCACAAGCAGAGTCTTCACTTCAGAAGGATCGGAAGAGGCTCCCAAGGCAACCCCAATAATCACTGAATGAACAATAATTCCCAACTCCAAAACCTACACAAACATCAACAGAAACATGTAATTTGATGTCAAAAAATAATTCCAAGCAGAACACATACAAAACCCAAATTTGAATCAACCCATCATTCAAATCAAGATACCCATTCATTCAAAACAAGAAACCCATTAACAATTTCAGTCATAATCACTGAAAACTCATTAAAAAAAAATGAAATAGAACAAAACAGAGAGATTAGAACAAAGGTTAATGCTAAATAAACTTCAATATCTATATATATATATATATATATTGATTGAATCAGATTTTATTTCACTCACTTGCGATATTACACGGTGCCTTATTAGATCAGTGGATCCCACATCATCGGACACCAAAGAAGACCCATGGGCATGGCCATGAGTAGCATGGGTATGAACATGAACATGCCCAGAATGCTCTCCTCTCTGTTCCTCATCACCATTGACAGGCTGAGCCTTATTAAAATGCAATCTCCTATAATACCCAGTAGCAAAACTGTCCACCATCAACGTCCCAATTGCCGTCATCATCGCTACAAACCCAGTAAACGGAAAATCCGCCCACGGATGATCCTTCAAGCAAGGCGAAGTCAGGTTCTCAAAAGCATCTGGCAACACGTGAATGAACCCAGTTGCTAGAATCACTCCTGCAGCGAACGACTTTATTATGTAGAAGAAATCGTTCTCGGGTCTAAACGCAGGAATCACCTTGGCAAAAACTGGAAGACACACGCCGATTGCGCTGAAAACTAAGATGGAAACAAGAGCTCCGATTTTCAGTCTCAGAGCTGTGCCTCTGTCTCTTTCTGTGCTGTCTTCTAAGTCACAGGTGCATTCTGCAGAGACTGAAACAGGGGAGATGAGAGAAATGACAAGAAGAAGTAGAAGAGAAAGAGATGTGAAGAGATTGAGCTTGTTCATGGCGTTCTTGCGGCAAGAACAGAGCGTTAACAAGAGAGAATATGAAGAAGAAGAAGAAGAAGAAGAGGAGTTGTAGATAGAGAGAAGAACAAGTCTTGCGATATTTATATGGAGAAGTCGGCGTGGCTAAAATTTATAGGTTTTTTTTTTCTCTTAAATTTTTCTTGAAACAGGGTTAATAACGGTTGAGAGACTGAACTGAGTTGACTCAGTTAAGGTGAGGAAGAAATAGAGTTAATTATGATATAAATACATTTTGTTAGTGTTAAATATAAGTATTCAAAGTCTAATTTTTCGTTTTGTGGTATTGAGTAAGTGAGAATACACCGAGTTGACTCAATTGCCAGTATGGAAATGAGTAAGAAGAACGAGGGGGGGGGGGGAAATGACATATTAGATGAGCAATTATGAGGACATGTCGGACATATTAGGAATTGTGTTAATTAAGGAGTAATCCGTAAAAGTAAATAATGTCAATAGACTGTGAAGAGAGTGTTGACATAATGTCGTCATTTTAAAATGATATCAGTCAAACAATAAAATAGAAAGATACAGGTTTACGGTGTGAATAGGGCTCAGGATCTTAGAAAGAACCTTTAGGTCGTAACTGGTCCACGTGTCATTCTTGTGGGAACAGTATACCACCACCTTCCGAGCAAAGACAAAAAGCAAAAGAGATATAGATCATAGATGTGGTTCACGAGGATTGATATTAGATGGGTGAGCAGCCGGGTTTGAAAACGGAGCTTAGGAGCACAGGAACAGTAGCTTCGATCTGAAAGGGCTTTCTGGAAATGGAATTAATGGAAAGAACGTACACGGAGTATTTAAAGAGAGGGCCCACGTAATAAGAATTCTGAAGATGTTAAGGTAGTCTGTCACGTCACTTGCTTACTTTGTGACCACATTTTAACTTAATATTTTTATTTTGTTAATTTATTCTTACGTTTGTTAACTGAAAGAATATTTGTTAATGAATTATATATATAATAATAATACAACTTGACCAACGATTAAGATTAAGATTATATATAAACGGCGTTATTTAGTTAGATGACAATTGGGATTTTGGGCAAAACGTCGAAAATAATTCTAAGTTGAGTACGTCTTTGATGATTAAATAAATTTAGCTTCAAAATAATTTAACTTTGTTAATAATTATCAAATATATTTATATATTTGATAATTTCCAAAATACTTATATCCAATATACTTATAAGTATTTATATATAATTGTAGTTTTTTTTTTCGTCAAAGATATTGTAGTTGATACCCATCAAATTGATAGTCTTGAGAAAAATATATATTCTAAAATAAAATATTGATACAAAAGTTAAGGCGGAGAATTTGGATAAAGTTTATGTATCTAAAATTTTAAAAATATAAAAAATATATATTTAATTTGTTAAAATTTGAAAATAATTTCTTAAAATTTATAAAAATAAATAAATTATTTTTAAAAAACAAAAAGATATTATTTTATAAAATTTTACTTTTTATACGTAATGTTTTACAAAGATGAGACAGAAATCATTTGAGTTCATATGATAAGAGCATAGAAGAGAAGACCAACATTAAATCAATTATTGATTGGTTTAATGGTCTGAGGACTGAACTCAAGGGAGGTTAAGGGACTTAGTTCTGAGTTCGAGTCCCCTTTAACAAAATTGTTGATGGAAAAGACGTCATTACTTCTGTCATATTTTAAATTTAGTAAACTAATCTCGTCCTAAAAAAGAAAAAAATACCATTAAATATCAGAATCCTGGTAATTAAGAGGCCAGCATTTTAACTAGTTTTTCAACTATTTCTATTTTATTCAAACGAATGGCTTGTAAGTAAGGTGCTCTAATCGTTCATCTTTCTTTTCTTTTTGTTTTTTTCAAGTCAGAAACTGCAAACTTCAGTTTTAAATTAGCAGGCAGCCGCAATGCTTCCTCCTTTGTTTGTTTATGGCTACGTGTCTTATGCAGCTTTTCTTGATTGCTTCACAACTTTCATTGAATTCAAAAAGTCCAAAATTCCAAGTTGAACAAGCCACACGCTTTCTTCCATTAGACCCCTCTCTTTATCTCAAGTCAACTATTTATAGCTGAATTACTTGATAAACTTGATAGAACTGATCTGTAAATCATGTCTGGATAATTTAAACTATCACTCTTTCAAGTCCAAATGAATTGAAAACTCTCTTATTTGGGTTAATATAGAGTTAATACAATTGATAAAAAAAGTGGTTTAGAATTTAAAAAATTTTAGATTTAATTCTTGTTACTTTCTTACCGGTAAAAGAAATTAATGAGTTAAGAACAAACCTGATACCTCTTTAAAAATGCGACAGTTAAAGCTCTATACAAGCAAAAGTTAGAGATTAGAATAAAAGCCACCAAATGATTTGTGAATAGATGCTAGAACAAGAATAGCTAATACAAGGTAAGTAATGACTGCCAAATCATAATTAGAGAGCACAAATCTTGGGTTGCTATCTAAAGGAAAGATTCTAATTAAGGTTTTTCAAGAGTGAGAAAGAAGATACTGAATGTATGAAACCATGCCCATGTGACTTTGATTGGAGAGTTGACTGCCTAAAAAGATATCTTTATGTTCCCATTTAATGCCTCAGGAGTTATCTATTCAGAGGAAAAAGGAGCTGTAATTATTGGTATGGTACACATGAAATTTCTCATACATAGACTTTCTAGAGGTCTTCTCCTTTTGTCCTTACTTCCTCTCCAACCCAATCTCAGGAAATTGGGGAAGAGATGAATCAACATGCACATGTTTGATATCTTTCATTTCATGGTCATCAACATGATAAAATTTTGCAATGAATTGATTTTATGTGTTGTACACATTAAAGAAACAGAGTAATATTTGACTAACATACTTTTTAAATATAATTCTTGAGAGTTGTTAGATTGTCTCGAATCACATGTTAAGATGTAATTTGAGATCATCCAATAATTTTTAAGGACAATGCCAATACAATAATGTATGTTTGAAAAGTGTTTTTTCAAAGGAATATATATAGGCAGTTTTTCAGTTTTTAATATAAAAAAAAAAAATACAAACTTCCACATTTAGTTACTAAAATATTAAACTTTATACATTGAACTCATGTACATGCCCACTACAATATATCAGTATTGAAGTGCAAGTGACATGTTTGATTTGATTCTGTGATTTTTCAGAAGTGAAATTTTGCCATCTTTGATAGTGGGTATAAGTGCATAGAATGCCAAAAGAAGATACTTTTTTTATAAATATATATATATATATATATATGGAATATATATTGTGTCTATGTATATTAGGAATATATAGTTCTTTCGTACAGAAATTTTTCTAAACTTTGTGAAGCATAGCATAGGTTCCCAAGAACCAACACAATGATCAAAGCTGCTACCCTTTAGAAGCAAAGCATGTGGCCAAGACTCTAAAGGATAGCTAATGAAGTTACTATAAAAATGAATGAATGATCTCAAAGAAAAGAACACCCTAATGAAGTGAAACTTCAGTTCTAAAGTTTTTTGTTGCTTTAAGGGTTCTTTTATGGTTGTAACTTGTACGGGTAGGCATGGAAAGTTAACAGCAAGCAAATGATTTTTTTAACTCTTTTTTAAGTAGTAGTGATCTTTGAAAGCGTTTCCAGATGGTTGACTTCAACATTTAACACTAAACACTACCTAGTGCTTACCAATGTGAAGATTCTTCCTAAAAACATTTTATTATATTGATGGTTGCTATCTCTTGTTGACTTGGAGACCTTCGCGTGCTCCACTCGTTCTCAATGATACTAAAGATTGTATAATATGTAGGGCAGACAAGTAGGCGGCAGAACAATCAGAATTACTCTAGTGTAAAACAAATATATTCCATATGTTCACCAATCCTATGGAAAGCTTAACATTGATCCTAAAAACAGCTCTCCTACTCAAATCAACATTTTATGATTAAGATCAAACAGAAATCAAGGGTGAGCCCAACAGTTAGAATCAAAATCTAAACAACAATCAACTGAAAGAGAACTTACCTGTCAACGGTGCGTTGGCACGGTGGTCAAGTCTTGAGGTTTATTTCACAAGGTCGATGGTTTGAGTCACGGCAAGACAGAGAAATTAATAAATACGTTCGTGGGACACTTTACCGAGCTAAAGGTTTTCATGACGTCTGTCCCTTAGGGGAGGAAGTATCGTACTCGAACCCATAAGACAGATTTACAAACTCAGTTGACCGTAAGCCTTGATGTGGGACCATTCTTGTGAACCCGTTGGTGTGTAAATTAGTGGGTTCCTAAGGGGCTTGACACCTCACGGGTGGGAATACGAGGCTTAAAAGCACGTTGTTTCTAGTTTAAAAAAAAAAAAAAAAGAGAGATCTTACCTTGGTATCATGGTGTTGTAAGTAGAAGCTGAGACCATTCTGATAGAACTTGGAATCTGATTCCTGTTCCTTGAAAGCACTGAAAGATATGTAACTGAAGCTGCACAATTTCACTGGTTAAGAGTTCATCAGACTCCATAAACAAGAAAAGAAAAAAGGCATGTGAATGGTCCATTGGTTCCTCCTAGAAGCCCAGTGAACTGGTGTGCTAGGTGCACCACTTGAGATTTTATTAAAACAACCAAATTACTTCAAATCATCAAAGAAATTCTATTGAGAAAACCTCCCAAAAAGTGATCTTAATCAAATAGCTGTTGCTCCCTGTGTTATGAAAATAACAAGACAAGGAATACTAATTTTCACAGCATCATAGATTGGTAGATCACATGTACGATACATGGCAATAGAATAGCACAATGAAACACCTGCATTGGCTACTTTTTCTTATTTTCAGACTATATGCTCTCTAAGTGGGATGGAATAGGAAAAAACACTTACATGTTACAATGCTGCTAGCTCGGTACAAGAAGGGTGGCTCTCAATGCAAGTCATCTGCAACTAAGTAGAAGAGAAGGCCCACCAACTACAACAGGAAATTTGATAGTCATGGATGATAATTATGATGAATGACACCTGTTCAGCATAAGTTTGCAGACTAAAATGTGTTCATTTAAGGATTAATTGACTCATGATTCATGAACCTGAAGCAAATGTACAGAAGCTTCTATGAAAAAATATTTTGTAAGAATGGTCGGATTTTTCCCATTTATAGGCATGATGATTTTTTTATCTCCACAAAAAAACATCTAAAAATAGTATATCCACTTTTAGGCTATTTTTGGACTTAGCGCCAAGCTGTCCGAAAATTGCCTAGCCTGTTTTTTTTTTTTTTTTTTTTGGTAAAGAAGTGTCGCCCATTGAAGGGGCGGCATGCACGAAAAAAAAAATTAAGTGAATGCCGCCCCTTGAATGAGCGGCATGCTCAAAAATATCTTTTGAGTTCATGTCGCCCCTTCAAAGGGCGACATGCTCAAAATGTAAAACAAAAATTGTTTTTAAGCATGCCAATGGGCGGCATGCTAAAAAACAACAAATTGCACCTAGAAAGCCGAAGGTGCCGCCTCTTCACCTTGAAAAAAAATAAAAAAAAAAAGTAAAAACCAAATTGCACAAGGGTAAAAACCAAAACCCTTGTGCAATTTGCGGCAAAGGTAAAAACCCGAAGAGAAGAGAGTGAAACTCTCACAGTAAAAAAAAAAAACCCTTCAACCGACAAAAGCCTCATGTGCCTGAACTCTCCGGTGACCGGCAGCGGCGGCTTTCTCCATAATCTTCTCTGTCCAACATCTTCCTTTCTCTCTCTCTGGCATTCAACAGCTTTGGTTTGATTCTATTCTAACCTTTTATAGTTGAAAATTAAGTTTTCTAGGGTTTTATTGATTTTGGAGATGCTTATTTAGTAATTGTTGTTGTTGTTGTTGTTGTTGTTTTTTACTGATTTCTTAAGTTTTTTTTATTGATTCTAAATATGTTGATTTAATCCTTGTTGTTGTTGTGTTTGCTTTGGTAAGGAAGCTATATATTTTTCCTTGAAAGTAGAATATTATTAGAGTATTGCAAGTAAAAATAAACATTTTAGTAACTGTTTTTTTTTTTTAGATTTTTGTTAATTTTAAATATCTCTTTATATAATCTTTGTTGTTGTTGTATTTGGTAGCGGTAGTTGAGCTACATGTTAAGAAACATATTTATTAAATTTTTATGTAGGCTTTTCTTTTATTCTCAAGAACAAATTATACACATCTTATGGATATTTAAAAAAAATGTCGCAGATAATAGTTTTTTTAGAAGGGAGTGGGTGGTTGATTTGATTAAATATTATTTGAAATATTCCGATAATAGTTTTAGTGATCATTAACTTATTGAATTAATTTATTGAATTATGTTTATTTAGTGATGTTTAAATTTTTATGTGGGCTTTTTATTTATTCTCAAGAACAAATTATACACATCTGATAAATATTTAAAAAAAAAATTTGTCGGTAATAATAGTTTTTTTTTAGAGGGGGGCGGGTGGTTGATTTGATTAAATATTGTTTGAAATGTTCTGATAATAGTTTTAGTGATCATTAACTTATTGAATTATGTTTATTCAGTGATGTTAAAATTTTTATGTGGGCTTTTCCTTTATTCTCAAGAAGAAATTGTACAGATGGATATTTAAAAAAAAAATTGTCGATAATAATAGTTTTTTTTAGAGGGGGGTGGGTGGTTGATTTGATTAAATATTGTTTGAAATGTTCTGATAATAGTTTTAGTGATCATTAACTTATTGAATTATGTTTATTCAGTGATGTTAGTTGTTGTTTTTCATTTATTTCTAAGTTTGGAGAGGATCGGATCGATCACATCATATGGTTGGGTTATTAGATTTACATTTATCATCCCAATTCATAAGCGCTTCAATTTTTTACCCTTTTTTTTCTCTTCTTCTTTGTTTCTATTTGTAATTTCAATGCTTTCTCTTGAGCAAACCATGCACATCCAATAAACTACTCATTAACAAGATGACATTTTAGGTTTTAAGATTTGAAGTTAATTTCTAGGTGATCTTCTTACATTTGAAGTTAATTTCTATGTGATCTTTATTTATACTTTATTTTGCTTTTTCTTACAACTAATTTCTAATTCTTTCCATGTCTTTGGATTATGTGTGTGAATAATTTTGTAATTATTGTTATTGCTAAACTGCATATTTTATGGTTGTTTAGGGCATATTATGGATAACAAAATCATTTCCGTTATATGTTACATGATTGGAAAAATGACATATGGACCTTACGGTGTTGATTATAGTTGTGGCCCTTTGACTGGTATTATAGTGAAAATGGGCATAAATCTTAACGAATTGGAAGATGTCATACGAGAGACGTTGTCAATGGGTCATCGATCGATGCGGTTAAGTATGATGTACTTGTCACGACGCCCCTGACGTAGGCTGACGTCATGACCGGCACAGTGTACTATACATTGTACATATTCATATATAGTATACAATACACTGTTAGCCTCAACGGACATTCACAATAATTTCCAAAATTTTTAGAAATTTTGACAGCGTCTCCCCATAAAATGGATAATTCACATTTTTTTCCTGATATACCACAAATCAAATCATATATATATATATATATATATATATATATATATATATAGTTAATTCATCCACACATCTAGCCATTCTCATTTCATTCATTTATCAAATCATATTATCTCTTCTTTCCACCATGTAATTATTTAATCATGTACAACATCATTAGCATTTCATAATCCAATATATTCAGTTATCTTGTATATGCCACACATCCCATCTAGATGATAATACATATATATAATGTGTGATATATATATATCAAACTAACACAAGTATAATCCATTACTCCAATGCATACATACATCAACAAAGTAAAGATCCGGGTCACGAGTCAATCACTCTCTAACTTTCCTTTTTTCCTTTTAACTCTGTACCTGAAATATTGAAGGAATGAAATGAACAATCAACAAGCTCAGTGAATATATCTCTTAATATGGCAATCATATACATTTAGAGAAACATGACATTTAAAATCATTTAAAACAATTATTAAAGACATGCATCATTCAACGAATTTACCATACATATCAACAACATAGATTTCATGATTTTTCAAGAAAATAATGCATCTTTTTCAACTAAAACCACAATCTCCCTCCTTCTCATAATGGAGCGGGTACGAACTCCTTATTATGCACCGATAAGGAGCCTGAACTCGAACCTCACATTACTCAATTCACAGTCATTTCAAGGATCTTCAATCCTTGTTAGGACAGGCCTACTGACAATGAGGTTACGCATAACACTCATCCGGGTCTAATTCCTAACGAAATGATACTAATTTGCCTTTGCAAGTCTCACATGCTCCAATGCTAAAAAAAATCATTTATGAATGCAAATTAAAACACAATGCAACAATATATGCATAGCATATTTATATTCAAACATTTCATATATAGATATAATGTCATACAAGAACCAAATCAAGAAAATATGCTCACAGTGGTTAAACAGCCGGTTTAAGTCAATGTGCCACTAATGTCCAACAAAAACGATCATCACCAATTACAAATGCATCATCAAATTTTCAGCACCAATGGTCTCTCAAGATAAGTCACCAATACATCAAACTCTCAATTTCAAACACTGCACATATAAAATTCAAGTCATATTTAATTTCTCTACTCACTTCAAATCACTAATAATAAAGATCAACCTGAAAGATCTTATACATATTGAATTTAGATTTCAACTCAATTTAGGACTCATAAGCAGTTGAAGAAACAACTATCTCGTTTCTGTGGTCAATCTACATATTTCTACAAGAAAGAACACTGAAAATAGATTTCCAATTCATATTTTCACTAATTCTTAGTTTTATTTTTCTACTGGAACATATATCAATTTTATTAAAAATATAGTACATTCTTAAAATTATTTTGTCCACATCGACACGTGTAAAATCAGTCATACTACAATTCTACTACCTTCAACAGGTATTTTACTAAGGTTTTACGCGTTCGCGAAGGTCACGAAAGTAAATTTTACTCACCAAAACCATATATTTAGTTACTAAAAATATCAAATCATATCCAAAAATCACAATCTTAGCATCAAAACGTCCAGAATTCAGTTCTCTACGATTCTATGTTCTCAAACCGGAGTTTCACTGGATTTCAATTCTATTTTATTCACTGAAAATAATTATAGTATTGTTCACGTCACTGTTCATTGGAAACATGGACAATTTTTACTAAAATTGTCAAACAGTCTCCAAAAATCATGAAATTAGCATCGATGGACTCACAACAGTTCATTCTACCATTTTATAGCCTTAAACTGGAGTTTTATCTGGTTTTAATATGATTCGAAAGGTTTCCAATATAAACTCTAACTTCTAACAAACTTCCAACATCCATAAAAATTCCAAATGAACAAATAAATGAAATCTAACCACATATTCGGGGATTCTATAGTCTAAGGAGTGTTTTTCCACCTTTCGAACAAATTTTCATTCAAGTTGAATAAAAACCCCGATTTCAAAAATACCGTAAAACGGCTCCCATAGCTAAAATTACTCGGCTAGAATTATCATACACTAGTTAAAGGTCAATTTCACGACGAAAAATAACAAAAATAGCTTACTGGCACGTCAAATTTGGCCACGAATTTGTCGTTTCCCTTTCGTTCTTTCCTTTCTCTTTCTCTTTCTCTTCTTTCTTTCTTTCTTTCTCCTGCAACTTCTTTCCTTCTTTTAATTTTTTTTTTCATATGAGTATTGTTCTATGAACAGTACCCACAAATGAACAGTAATTTAATAATTTTCTTTTATTCATTCTTCTTCTTCTTCTATACACTCAATCCACATGAGGAATACTCGTGTTATTAATCAATTTCTATTTAAAATCACATTCCGGACTCACTTTTGACATTTTCAAGTTCATTTGTCACATGTACACATAACTTTAAAGGTACTTATAGGTGTATTATACTCTTCAGTGTACGTATAAGTCAACCAAATATATTGATTAAATGCACGGGGTATTACCGTACCGCTATCCAATTTTCTTAGGAAGTGGAACATGTTTTTTTAAGCCCTTACTCATTTTAGATGATCGGAGTATACAATTCATGTGGCAAGTTCTGTCTCAATTTTCATCTCCAAATACCATAAAGATCTACTTGGTTGTTGAGCATATTATTGCGGATCAAGATCCTAGTGCACATCTAAACTTATAGACTGGTCGCATTGAATCATCATGTCACAATGAAGATGAGTCGATGGATGATAAACTAAGAGATGGTGATGTAGGGGATGAATTGGTTCGTCACACATTGCTCAAAGTGGTCACACAATCTCAACCATTTCATCCTGCAAATGACAATGATACCGATGAACCTAGTGACGAAGATGAGAACGAAGTGGATGATGTCCTTGGAGGTGATATAGCACTGGATGCACACTATCTTTCATATGATCCACCTGGTTCATTTAATGAAATAATTGATGAAGATGCACCTTTTACAGAACAAGGATGAGGGGCAGAAACCCTGTCAGAGTATGAAATGCCAACTTCAATGTACTACGATATAGATTTTGATGCAATTAACGTAACGGCCAATGAGTATTTGTGGCAAAGTGGGTGCTTGTCAAAGATACACTGGTGACTTGTATAAAAGACTGAGGTTTAACAGTAAAGTTGACTTACAAAACACAGTGAAATAATATTATATAGTTATTGACTCTGATAAGAAATTTTGGGCTTTGCGTTGCAAGCAAGCTAGCGATGGTTGCAAATGGATGTTGCGTGCATGCAAACGCAAGTCGCATGGTCTTTTTGAGGTTACTAAGTACCATGCAACTCACACATGTGTTTATGAAGGGTTATCACAAGATCATTCCCAACTCGATTCTAACTTGATATGTGCAGAGGTCTTCAATCTGGTTCATCAGGAGCCAACTATTTATGTAGCTACTTTGCACCAGACGGTGAGGGATAAGTTTGGCCACGAGGTTCACTACAAAAGGGTATGGCAAGCTAAGAGAAAAGCTTTCATGAAGATTTTTGTTGATTGGGAAACATCATATCAGATGCTTCGCAAGTGGAAAGATGTGCTTTTAGAAACAAATTCGAGTACACAAGTAGAATTGGAGGAGAGTTCACTAGGACTAGGATTAATCAAATTCAAGCGGTTTTTTTGGGCATTTGGAACTTGCATTGAAGGTTTCAAATATTGTAGACTGATCATTCAAATTGATGGCACCCATTTGTATGGAAAGTATCAGGCTAAACTCATGATCGCAATATCGGTTGATAGTAACAGGCATGTTTACCCACTTGCATTTGTTGTTGTTGCAAATGAATCAACAAATTCATGGGGTTGGTTTATGAAAAATTTACGAAGCCGTGTAACTGATAGAAGAGGCATTTGTGTGATATCATGTCGACACAAGGGAATAACCAGTGCAATGGATGAGCCTTCCAACAGTTGGTGCGAGCCTCTTGGGCACCATACATTTTGTATACGTCATGTGGGTAGCAATTTGAATGAAAAGTTCAAAAACAAGGACTTAAAAGACTTAGCAAAACTAGCAGGTGAACAACACCAACCAAGCAAGTTGGTCGCATATCTAGATCATATTAAAATGTTGAATTTTGAAGCTCATAGATGGCTTTCTAAGATTGATAAGAAGAAATGGATGCAGGCATATGATGAGGGCTATCGATATGATTGGATGACTACAAACCTCATAGGTATGGAAGTTATATGTTATTTTGACATCTATGTATTACTTGCTTAGATATAAAAAAATATTTTTTTTTGTTTACTTCAATTGAAAAGTGTTTCAATGGTGTACTCAAAGGTGCTAGGATGTTGCCAATATGTGTTTTGGTTCAAATTACTTTCTATCGATGTATTAAGTATTTTAAAACAAGGCAAAAAAAGTATGAGGAAGCTGTGAATAATGGTGAAGAGTATACTCCCTATGCAATGAAATTGCTTCAACGATGGCAACAAAAGTCAAAGGCTCGTCAAATAACACTTATTGACAGGGTGTGAGGAGAGTTTGAGGTGATGACTGGTCGTAGTGGGTTTTATATGGATAGGGGCAACCATAAGCAAGTTGTGAACCTATCTTATAGGACTTGCAGTTGTTAGAAATGGCAAAGCTTTGGCATTCCCTGCTCACATGTCATTGTTGTGTGTGCCTTTGCCAGAATTAATCACTGGAGCTTTGTGAAGGAGTACTATCATTGGGATTCTTTTATATTATGATACTCCACACCCTTTAAAGTCATCCCACACAAAGATTATTGGCCATCAGTAGGATATCTTTTTCAACTACAACCACCTGGTCTCATGAAACGTAAGAAAGGACGACCAGTTTTGAAGCGTATTAGAAATGAGATGGATTGCTGAGAACCATCCGAGAAGCTTTATTGTAGACATTGCCATCAACGTGGACACAATAGGAGAAAATGTTCAACCTTGCGAGGAGGACAGTCTTCCTCGAACCCATAGCATGTGATGATTGTTGACAAGCCAATCTATTATTTTATTTTTATTTTTATTGTTTTTCCTTGTGCGCATGTATTATAGTATTGTCAACATATGACTATATCTGGGTATGCAATGTAATGTAACAAACATTCTCTTTTTTGGGTATGCATTGTCATTCTTGTAACTGTAACATTTATTACGAAGAGAATGAGTACTAGTTCTTATGTATTATATTATGGATTTTTAATGGCTTATTTGGCTTGAATATATGTTATAATGTAGTTTGCATTCTTTATGGCCATTCTTGTAACTATAACATTTATTATGAAAAGAATGAGTACTAGTTGTTATGTATAAAAAAAGCTTCATGTTGAATAACTCTCAGGTGTATTCATTTGTTTGTTGATTACAACAGATGTAGATCCTGGTCCGTCTAATTTTCATCGCTTTAATCATTGGAGTTTTGATCCTTCATATCTAGATATGAGTATGCAATGTGAATTTTTGATTATTAATATTGAATATCAACAAGATTGTAAAGTAGATATGCTACTCCATAGACTTACAATATTGGTTTTTCTTATTGTAGGTGGTGTGGATCCCGGTCCATCCAACCCTTCTCCATCTAGTTTTCGTCATTCCAATCCTTTTGTCCCATCTATGAGTATGTACTATAGATTTTCACTTGTAACATTTAAGTTTGAAGGAATTACACCATTGTCCTCTTGAATATTCAGATCCAATAGTTGCATATGCGTATTCAATACTTTACTAATACTATGATTATTATGTCATTGCAGCTAGTATGGATCCAGGTCCTTCTAATCCTTCAGTCCTATATATGCAAGACGGACATAGATCATCCATTGTTTGGAATGAGCCGGTATGTCTATACTTACAATGTATTTTGGTTTATATGTTTAATAAATGTTATGTTAGTTTTTTGCGTTAGCCTCGATTGCATGCCCATTGGGATATTGAACAGCATGGGCATCATATGTGTGTTAGGTGTCGCGATGCATCTTTACATCACCAAATGCCCATCCATAGCATGCTCATTCAACCTTTACAAGAAACAGGTTTTTATGGGGTCACCCGAGTGGGGTTTATTACCCTTGACTGACAGCTGATTACTACCTTAGTTGAGATGTGGAGGCCAAAGACTCATACTTTCCACTTGTAGCATGGGGAGTACACTATTACACTTCAAAATGTAGAGATCCAATTAGGGCTTCCAGTTGATGGTCTACCAGTGACAAGGTCTACTCAACATAATTGGTATGATTTGTGTGAAGAGTTGTTGGGCTTCAGACCTACCCGACAACATATGAAAGGTGTGAAGTTGAAAATATGTGCATTGGCACAGATGGTTCCTCGACCAGGTCCCACTGATGATGACTTGGTTCAACATGATCCAGATGACCCCGACGATGATTTGTATCCACTTCCAAACTTTGACGAGGCTGCGGTCCAACGATATGTTCGGTCATATATTCTACAGTTGATAGGACGATGTCTATTTTCAGATAAATCAAATAATTTGGTCCATTTGATGTTCCTACCACTGTTAGCGAACTTTAGGGCAGCTGGAAAGTATAGTTGGGGTAGTGTTTGTTTGGCCTGGTTATATCGAGAGTTGGGTTACACAGTGCATGGTGATCCACACCAGATTTCAAGACCATTGATATTGTTGCAGTTGTGGGCATGGGATAGATTTCCACATATTGCACCACTTCGGCTTCTTCATTTTAATTTTGATGATATTGTATCCCTTGACCAAGTAATACTACTAGAAGGACCTCTTGGGACAAAGTAATATCTACTTTTATTTGAATATATACTTTGAAGTGTTATGTTTTTTAATAAATATTTATGTTTTACAAATTGTGGCGACCCCGCACCCCGGACCACCAACCCCACAGGGAATGGCGTGCGGAATGCTGGGGCGGGACGCCCGGCATAGGCATCTCCAACCACTTCTCAACCCCCGTGAGGTGGTTGAGACCCTACTAGCCTTATCCCAAACAACGACATAATATAAAAAGGTATTAAACAAAACTACCAACCGTATTTGTCACACCCTGGGTTGCACAGCATGCCCCCTACCCAGGTGCGGGCGCACCACCGCAGTGGAGAACGCCTAGCCATTATGGATCCATAATATTGTCTCATCTCGGCCAGCCACGCCACACAAGGACGCCGGACACCGAGATCATTTATCCCCCTGCACAATCCACAGCACAGGGAGGGCCTCCCCCAAGTTCGAACTCGCAACCTCTTCCTCATAAGGTTAGATTTCGCAACTTGAGTATCCATTGAACCATTGGCTCAATGGATACTCAAGTTGCGAAATCTAACCTTATGAGGAAGAGGTTGCGAGTTCGAACTTGGGGGAGGCCCCTGGACTGTGCAGTGTTCTGCATAGGGAAAGGACAAAGGTCGTTGGGTGCGTGCAGTGTTCTGTGGACCCCAATGAAGACAATACTGTGGATATATAATGGCTAGGCGTTCGCCCCAAGGGGGTGCGCCCGCACCTGGATAGGGGGCACGCTGTGCAACCCAGGGTGTAACAGTATTAATCATCCAAGACAAGATATACTCCATAAAAATGAACCATAAATAAAACCGTCATAATCCCTACAGTCCATCAAGATTGACATACACATAAAGTCCAAAATTATGGGTACAAAAAACCCTCATATGCCCACATGGTCTATCTAACTAGTCCCAACTCACTCATACTACAATGTGGTAAGTGTTAGAATTACATAGTCCAAAATATAATACATCATAATTTAAAACACAGTTCGATCAAAATGCCTCTCAACTCACATCGAGGCCTTGGATTCTCTCGCCAGCAAGGCCCTCAAGATATGACTACTCCTTTGCCCTTATTCAGGATAGAATGACTTGAAAGAGGAAAATGAGGGTGAGCCAACGGTGCCCAGTGAATAGAATTCAAATATGCTATCAATACTCATCAATAAATATCATGCATGCATATCAATGTGTAGCATGATTAAAAGTTCATAACATATAGATATCAAGCATTTATAATAAGTTCGATGCAAGTAAAAGCTTATCAATTTGGATCCACATTCCACATGCATTGTCTAT
>JAYMFD010003845.1:0-31577 GCA_035771175.1 Paratinospora sagittata
CTTAAGCTTCTTGTTTATGTGTTTATAGAAAATAATGGATCGATATTAATTTACGTATTTCATTCTTAAAAACTAATATCGTGCTTATTGGTGATGGTTCTCTATGCATGCAGTGTTCAAGTATGATCCACCCAATGACACCACATTTCCTCATAGTGTATACTTGCTACCCGACTACTGGAGCTTCTTGAGGTGCGATTTGAGGAGAGCGAAGCTTGTTGCAAATCCGCAACAAGGAGGCGCCGGAGAAGGATTTAAATTTGTGCTAAAGAGGTGGCAGCCTCACTACTTCGTTTGTGGTGAACGGGCTGGATTTCACTGTAGGGTGGGGTTAATGAAGTTCGTTGTCACGCCTTTCCCTCGTTGCGATTACAATTGGTAGAAACAGGCTGGGGAAGATGTAGTCCTTGCATTAGATTTTAGACTACTAGTGATTTTTAATTATTGAAAGGAGGGTATTGAATCAGGTTATAGATAGAAATGTCACTAAATCAGTAGAATTCGGAGAGTTAATCGTTTGTTTGTTTTACATTTCGCAAGTGATTTTGACTACATGTTTTCAATATCTGAAAATTAAATGAGTTGCGTGGCTGGACTTATTATATATATATATGTAACAGTGATTTGCACCAAATAAAATACAACAAAGCTAATTTTTCTCTACTTGCCAAGTCACATCCTCCAAATTGTCCAATATCCAGGCTCCACAAACTATTTTAGCTGAAATAGTATCTTATCAATTAATTTTATAAGCATTCATACTATAGTTGACCCAAAAACTTTGAGATATTAATAATTTTGAACAAAATAAGTACTAAATAAAATCATGATGTGGGTCTTGAGTTCAATATAACTAACTATATCTAAATTGAACACCAAATAAATTCGTAATATTTGAAAAACGTTTTCACCACACTGACATTTAAAACTAAGGTATATAGTCAAATCATGCCATGCTGTTCACATGACATTTAGTATATATAATTCAATATTGTACCATAAAATTAGTCAATGAATAAATTTAAAAGGATAGAAGATTATAACATCCCGATTTTCAAAACTTAAATTTCAAGTAAAATAATGAATATTTTAATTTTATCGAGAAAGATCACTGAAAATCGAGATGCTAATCGCATCCGTCTATCTTAACCCATAACCATTATATAGATAGTAAAATTTGCAAAACTATGAATTTGTATTCTTCTAACCAACTTACTGGTTAAGATAAACGAATACCATTTCATCTTCATACCAAGGACCACATAATTCTACTATACAAATTTCTATATTGAATTGTGAGGGTACTTGCCCTTGTCCATCCATTATGGACACAACATTTAAATGCATTCATCAAATAGAATTAATGAATTCAAGTCCAAGGCATTCACACGTGAAATAAACCACAGGGTCTTTACTAACCGTAATAATATTCATTAAATTTCGATTGTCAATACAGCCCGTTTAAATAATAAACTTTTAAAAATCAAATAAAAATATTCAACCCTATTACCACAATACTAACAAATTAATTAACCCCACCCCTACTACTCTGAACTACGTCACGAACTCGCGATTTTATTCTCTTAAGTACCTGCATATGAAAAATAGGGGTGAGCTTGAAAGCCCAGTGGGTCATCTAAACAATTCACAACTTTTTATCATGATATATACACAAGAACGTTACAAACAAGTTTCACATATTAATCGTTGCAACATTTAATTGTTTGAGTCGAGAATTCTATTACGTTCTAAATCACATACCTTTAGGAAATCAAACACAGGGTGGCACTACCCAAAATCAGAAATTCGTTGGCGATATTCATTATGAATAACTGCCCCATAATAAACATTGGCGATATTCTTTAGAATAACTGCCCCATAATAAACATTGGCGATATTCCTTGGAATAACTGCCCCATATGTGTGATTATTATCTTAATTGTGTTCTTTAGTGATGTCACACCATACATACAACATAAGTATGATATTAATTGCATTCACAAGATATATTCAAACTCCACTACACATGGTATCATGTCACAAGGCCAAATATAATAGTATTAACGCATGAATTTTACTATGCCAATATTCTCAAGTCATGTATTTCATCATCAGGCATTACAATATACAAATGAATCTCAATTACCACATGAATTGCATGCATCCAATTATCATTTGATCAGAATAAGAAATCATGCTGACACACATAACATCATAGTTAACAATCACAACATGGTATATATAAAATAATGTAAAATAGACATGCAAGAGCAATCTAATAATACTATAGACCTAATTAATTTAACATTCCTATCTATATATCAAAACAAAACATTGTAAAGGCATAAAATCTTCCCCACATGTAACGCACGCAATTTGTTCTTTTCCGAATTCCTTGGTGCGTAACGTACGTCCTCAACCGGAGAAGATGGAACTAGAATAGTTGATGCGTTTTTCAGCGTACCACTAGCAGATAGAGATTTGAAGCGCGATTCGGTTTCTGAAACAGCAGAGAGTTTAGAGAGAGAGGTTTGCGCGATTGGGTTTAGAAAGAGAGAGAGAGTTTCGAGCAAGAGAGAAGAGAGAGGCGAGATTCAGAGAGACAAAGAGGTTTGAGTTCGAGCGATAGAGAAGAGAGGCGCGAGGGAGTTTGGGTTTTGAAAGAGAGAGGCGCGATTGGGTTCAGGGTTTTGAGAGAGAGAGTTTCGAGCAAGAGAGAAGAGAATTGACAAAGAAAACATCTATAAAAAGAAACTCCATGAACACCAAGACCGAGCTTTCTGAGACTAAGTTGCAGATGGTGGAAGAAGAAGAATCCCTAGTTTCCTAAAAATAGCAGGAGAGATTCGAAAGAGAGGGAAGTTTGGAGTCTCGCGCGTTCGGATGAAAGGATTGGGCGATGATGCTACTTGGAGTTTTGGTTACAACGACGAGATGGGATTTCAGGCATTGGGGTTTTGAGTAGAGAGTTGAGAGAGAGAGGGGGCTTGTGCGATTGAGGTTTTGAGGCGATTGGGGTTTGGAGCAGAGAGTTGAGAGAGAGAGAGGGGGGCTTGTGCGATTGAGGTTTTGAGGCGATTGGGTTTTAGCGATTGCGGTTTGGAGTATAGAGTTGAGAGTCACGGCGAGAGCGAAATTGCAGAGCGAGATTGCAGGGCGAGAGAGTTGAGAGTAGAGAGCAACAGGCAGAGAGCGACGGAGCAGACGAGAACGAGTCGCTAGGTTAGGTTTTATTGTGAGGTTATTAATATTAACAAGGGTTATTTATGAACCGTTGTTGAACTAAAGCTGTTAAAAGTCTAAATCATTCTATTGAGGGTTACTAGTGCTCTAGATTTTGGGGTGCTAGCCTAGACAGACGCTGGAATCCCATCCCCCTATCGGAGCGTAGTCGTGATGTTTTTGGAATCCAAATTTTATCTTGTATGCAAGGAAGATTAATAGTATTGGAAACTTTCCATAATTTTGTATTGAAAAACTTGCCAAGATTTCTTTGGTGTGATTTGTAATTGATTCCTTAAAGGAATGCGAGAATAATGTTGAAATTGGAAAGTAGATATCCTCAAAATTTTTAGGGGATTACAAAGATGCAATATGTCTTTTAACAAAATAAAGAAAATGACAATACCTCAACAAAATTACATGGAAATCTGATCAAATTGTTAAAATAAATAATAACACAATCCTTACATTCTAATGTTGACACATGTTCTGACTTCTAAACCAAATCAACCTATTAGTAGTATAAGTAATTTGTTAGCGGATTGCTTGTAATCTGTATAATTTGTCAGCAATGTTCTGTTATAATTTCTGTTAAGTAGTTATAATTTGTTACAACTATAACAATTTAGTTTTTATAACTAAGTTAATTAGCTCACATATATAAAGTATCTTAGAAACTATGTTTAGTAGCCGAAATACTTGATTTGTCATGGTATTAGAGCCAATCATCCTTCTTCAGCGTTTCCTATCCTTCTGATTCTGTTTTTCTTCTTGTCTTCAATTTCATATATAATTTTTTTTTCTCCTCTTCAAATCTCTGATAATGGCATCTTCTTCTTCAAATAGTGGTGTTTCATTTCCAGCTGGCAATAGCAACAATGCCTACACTAGGTCAAACACTAACAGTCAAGTAGGATTAGAAAAATTATTGGCTCTAGAAAAAAAAAAAAAAAAAAAAATATATATATATATATATATATATATTATATCTTCTTGGTGGTCTTGGCTCATATTACGATTCTTTTCTTGTTTGTATTACTTCTCGCACTGATACCTCATGTCTTGAAGAGATCCATAGTATGTTGTTAACTTGTGAGACTCGGCTAGATCAACAAAAGTTAGTTGATGAGAATATGTTGATTCAAGCAAATGTTGCTACTACTCGGTAACATAATAAGAATTCAAAGCATCTTTAACCAAGTTTCTGCTTCTTTCTCTTTTGGTTTTCCTATATATAAGTCACAATGCCAAGTTCATGGAAAGTATGGTCATATTGCCTTGACCTGTTATCATCATTTTAATCAAACTTATCACGCAAATTCTTCTAATACCAGGTTGCCTATTTATCTTGCCAATCCTACAATTGTTGTTGATGCTAATTGTGTTGGGAAAAAACACCCAAAACCCTCCAATATCACAAATTTAATAAAGAAAAGAACAATAAAGATCAACACCCACATCTCAAAGATATATGTAGAAAAACCTCAAAATTAGAGAAAAAACCACGGGAAAAAAAAATTCACTATCAATTAATAAGTACCTCAGAAGAATTAAACACTTCAAATACTTCTACACCATATAGTACACAGATCTGAGACTTTGGTAAAGAAGAATAACAGAAAAAGAATCCAACCGTGTCACCTGCACAAGTTCTAAACTCTACACTCTTTTACAAAGCTTCCAAGGATATGCAAGCTTACCCTTGGCACAAGCTTCACTTTCTTCTTAATTTCTCACATGTTGGGATGATCAATCAACAATGAGGGACCTCTATATATAAACATTCTAGCCACAATATTTAAAAACTTTATGACCAACAAGGATTCCTCATCCTACACCAACATAATTTCCTTATTCAAATACAACTAGATCATAAAACATTTATCCATATTTAGAAAGTCCTAATTACTTTCTAAATACATGTTTCATGTTCTAAAATAACAAGAAATTCATGTTTGAGCCAAAATCCAACAAATTGGTATTTGGACTTAGGTGCTTCTCAGCATCTTACTCAAGATGTCTCGAATTTGCAAACTCCAGTTGTGTTTAATAAATCTAGCATAGTGGCAGTTGGTAATGGTAGATCTTTACCTATTTTGATTGTTGTCTTAATTTCCCTCAATTCCTTGTCTAATTCCTTTCTTCTTAAACATGTCGTTCATGTTTCTTGCTTGTTAATTAATTTCGTCAGTGTTCATAATTTTTGTTTTGATAGTAATGCATTTACAAAATTTTATCCTAATTTTTCTTGTTAAATTCGATGGCGATTCTTCTTTAAGGCTTAATTGATTGTGGTGTCACACCCGAAATTTTCCTTTGTTGACTATTTGAAGATGCCATCATAGAATTAAGAGTTAAGCACCCAACCGAAACTCACAAAGGAATACAACTTTTAAGCAAAACATTTCATTCCTTCATCACCTTTTTTACATGTCCAAGGAGACTTTGTATCAGCCTGCTCCTTGGCTCTCTTTATTTTCTACTTTTTACCACTACAAGAAAGAATACTTTCAACAGCTTGGGCCCCTGGCCTTAATTCCATAATTTGTAGTAACACACCCGTTATTAGCGACGTAGATTTTACTTTTAATGGCTTGTCGAATGCGTCATTAAACGTGCTTTTAACGACTTGTGTAACATGCCGTAAATATCTAATTATTAAAGTTAGACATATACCTATTGGGTATGTGAGAAGCTTTGCAATTTCTCATCACAAACTTTACCTTTGCCCTATAAAAGTTATCTAGAAAGTATTAATTAATTTGCAATGCGCTTAATACTTTCCAAGCCAAGTAAAAAATATGAACTTACAACACCTTCATTTACGACAGCCTCTAAAGGTAGGCATTTGTATGTTCTATCTTGTTTTTCCATTTCTCATCTCTTCTTCCTGTTCATATTAATAATTCTAGAGGTGCTCATGATCTCTTTATAATGAAATCAAATAAAACTAATGTAGTACACTTGCATTTTCAAACTTGATATCATTAGAAGAGTAAAAAGATTACTTAGCCACCACCAAGTGTGTTGTTAGTTTATTAAACAATAAAATAACTTATCCATACTAACACATTGAGACTTGAACACAAAAGAATTAATATACCTGAGAAGCAAAGTGCAAGAAACTAAGCTAAAAACCACAGTATCCTTAGCAATGAGTTGCCTCCTTTGTATCTCCACCCAAATGGACCTCCAACACCCTTCTTAAGATTCTTACAAAAACAAAATATAATGATTTGTTTCGAAGTCTTAGTTGGAGGCCTTTGAAGAAAATACAAAAAGATATAGATGAACCCATTCCCAGTTGCAACTTTCTTTCCCTTTTAATTTAGTTCTCCGTTTCTTATCAACAAAAAAAAGATGAATGAATTTTTCTTCCCACTAACCCCTAATCTACTACAACCACATAGCTATATTTTCTTTCAAAAAAGGATCTAAAGGAACTGAGACCTATGAGACGACAAGTAATTGGTTTGAGATACAACAAGAAATGTTGGTCCACCCAAGAGGAGGGTGGATTGGGTGCAATGGTCAATTTTAAAAAATGTCTTCCAAAAACTTAGGTGATTTACATAAGTTAATTGGAATATGATGCAAATTAGAACACAGACTAAAATGCAAAAGCTTGACACACATATTTATAGTGGTTTGGCCAAGCCTACGTCCACTACCTAATCTCTCGATTAGGATTTTCTCAATCCACTACCTGATTTTCTTACAGGTAAAAGCCAAACCGTTACAACTGCCCTTTTTCAGGTTAAAGGAAAACCTATCCTTTCACGGGCTAAGGATTAACCATTTTTCTTTTTTTGGGATTAAGAAAAACCCATGTTCTTTTTAATGGCTAAGGAAGAACAAATTTCCTTTTTTCGGGATAAGAAGAAACCCATGTTCCTTTTACTGGCTAAGGAAGAACCGTGATCCTTTTCCGGAATAAGGAACAACCGATTTCTCTTTTAAGGCTGAGAGATAACTTATCATTTTTACGGTTAAGGACACACTACCCTTTTACTGGATGAGGATGAACCGATTTCTCTTTTACAGGCTCAGATAAAACCTATATGATTTCAGTCCTGAAATCATCAAGTGAACTACCTTCACTTGTCCTGGTTGTTTCAATCCAGAAACACACTAGCATTACAACACTAAGATGTTGGTTGGTTCTAACGAAGTAGAACACTTTACATTAAGCACAGTACATAGCATTACAAAGATATGAAATGTGAAATAAGTAATGCTAAGTTGAAATACACCTTCTGTCATTTACTTTTCAATGTTCGATATTGCTCAAGTGCAGTTTTGAAAAGCATGAATGTTATGATATGAAAATCAGTGCTTTATCGAAAGATAAAATATACCAAAAAAATATTGACGTTAAAAGCAGAGAACTGTTGTAAATTAAAGACAGAAAATTTTCAAAATAGATATAGAATATATGTATGAAAACTTTTGGTTCAACGATCAGTAGTTTAACGCAACAACTGATATAGTTCAATACAATACTTAAGATATGAAATCAAGTACGATTGTATATCTTGAACTATTTCTCAAATTCTATCATCAGCATGAATGGTACCAGATATGAATTAGTGCTGAGAATTTGAGTTGATACCAATATAAAAATAGATTTTCAAGTATAAAATAGAATTGAAGTTTAGTATGAAAACCGTATAGGTATCAGCAGAAATACTTTGAAAGATTAGAAAATAAAATTCATTTTCACTCAGACTAACTTTCAAAAAGTATTGGCACAACACAAAGTGATTGGCAAATTGTTTGGTCCTAAGTGTTGGTATTTATAGACTTAGTGGGACATAGCTGTTAGACATTTGAAGTTAAAATAATATGAACATTTACATACAATGGCTAGAATGTTATATGAAAATGGCAATTACAATTTTTACTAACATTCTGGTTCTTTTCAGATTTCATGAAAAAGGAAAGTTTTAGAAAAACTTATTTAATGTATTAGAGACGATCTCTGATAGGTTTGAAAAGGACTCTCTGCAAAAGGTCTGTTCTGAAAAAGTAAATTGACGTAGTGTAATCATTCGAACAGTGACGATAATTGAATTAGCGTCCTGATTCTGTAATCAGTGTCCTAACACATAATATCAACTTTGTCGTTTTGTTCCTTAAGGTCGCTTACTACGTATAAGTGTCCTGCTGAACACTTAAGTGAGGGCGCTACTAACTCGTAAGCGTCCTAACTTACTTATGACTTTAGACGACTTAAACCTTGAGGGCGCTAATGCACAGTTAACGTCCTGTTATGTTTTAAAACAACTAAATGCATGAGGGCGCTACTATTTGAGTAAGCGTCCTACCAGTTAAAAACACTTAAAAACATATCATGAGGGCACTACAATAATGTAAGTGTCCTTCCGATTAAAAACATAACATGAGGGCGCTACTACTATGTAAGCATCCTGCAAATTAAGACATTTAAAAACACGCTGAAGGACAATCAGCGTCCTGGAAGTTAAGTTGATTTCCAAAAGTGAGGGCGATCTTATCCAGTAAACGTCCTGATAGTGTAATCAACTTATAACCATCAGCGTCCTCAAAGAAACATTTTTTGAAGAACTTAAAGAGATCTTTCTGTGAACTGATGTTGAGTTAGCTTCCTGACAACTTCAAAGGTTGACTAATAGATAAGACCGCTACTATACAAGTAAGCATCCTAATTATTTAGTTCAATTCAACCTTGAACGTTATCAACGTCCTAATGACCTATCAGCGTCCTAACTTAACAAGTTCAGGAGAACGCTGCTATTTCATTAGCGTCCTGAAAGACTCTTTGAAAATAGTTTGACTCGCGATAAAATATTTGATATATGTGAATAAAAACTCGATATATTTCAAATTAAATATATAGTATTAAATTTCTTGAAATATAGTTAAGACATCAAAACATGCAGATTTAGAAAATATATGAAAATGATATATGCATGGTTTTGAAAAACATTTTGAGCAATAACGATTAGAGAAATATATACCTTAAATACTTTGTGTATTTCTCTTTTCTCATAACCATTAAATCCAACTCTTCATTATGAGATCTTCAATAAGAGTAATTCGGAGTTGAATGACTTGAACGAGAGATGTAGCCTTGAAGCTTGATCGAAACGTCCAAGAGAAGTGATCTTGAAATCATGATGTGATCGTTGAAGTCCGTTAGTTGAAACGAGCTTGATCGTTGGATGTAAGCTTTGAGTTCTTTGATTGAGTCGTTCCTTAGCTTTTTGCTTTTCCTTTGGTGCAGAGATAAGTTCTTGAAAAACGTTCGTTAGCACCAAAAAATATTTTGTTTGTGATCATCAAAATATGCTTCATCAAGTATACTTTAGAGATGTGCTAAAGATGAACCATATAGGTTAACAAAAAAGACATAAAAAGAATCGACACCCTAAAATTACCCTTTTTTCATAATTAAAACCTAGAATCCAGAAGGCTCAGTCACAAACCATTGAAAAAAAAGCAAATTGGGTGGTTTTAGATTTGGGGATGTTAAAACAAAATTTTGGGTTCTCTTACATGAGTAATTCTGGTGTGTCGAGGGAGATTTAGTGGTTTCCAAGTGTTTTGGTGGACCTCAGGTGTTTGTTAATCAGGAAGTAGGCTCATAAATTATTGTGATACTGAGGTTCAACATAGTGTTGTTGTAGCTAACAATTTCTCAATAAATTATGAGCTTGATGATGTTCTAGTTTGAGTTCCAGATTATATTGGTTCAAATGAAATTAAAGATTTGATGGAGTTCGAAATGATCATGAACAAGTAGAGAAATCGAATCTTGGTATTGAATAACTCAACATATTGGTGATGTGACAACCCTAGTTTTTACTCAAGAAAACATCAAGCCGCTCAGGCTAGTACCCTCTCTTATAGGGTACTAGTAACCCTCAGCCTCTACACATATCATTATTTTCACAAACATTCAACCATGAACAAGTTATATAAGGCTTAGATAAACACAAGAAAAAGACAATCAATCAAAGTGCAAAATTATCATGAAAAGGTGAGTAAAGTAAATTTATTACAGTCATCCACAATGAAGTATAGTTTTAAAGTTTAATGAAAATTAAACATCTCCTAAGCAAGCTCGAGATGCCTCCTGCTTCATCTGGTACTCACCAACTAGAAGTGATGCAACCAACACCGAGAAAGATCAATATGTAATACTCTCACCCTTGTCTAGGGGACTGCAAGATCCTAAAAACTAAAGAAGTAGAGTGAGTTTATAGCCTAGTGAGATGATCTTGCATATCCGCCATCACATACTTACCAATAGGTTGAAAACTATGCACACATCAATCATCTCAGATGTTATGAGTACTATTATTATATGTGCAAGTTATGAAAATAGATATTTGTACAAAGTACACAGTTTCATCAAAATTTATAGTTCAAAATCAAGTTACACACCGGTCATATAATATAGGTACATCCTAGATACTTCCAACCTATGAAGTATCCAACCTATGTTTCTATGACGATAACCAGACTCCTATTCTAATGGTGGGTTGCTATTGACAATCCTCTAGACGTTCAACCGATGACGTCCCTGGCATGAGGTTATCTCTACCAATTAAGTTACCTCAGATGTCCTGCCAATGACGTCTTAGTCGGTAGACCTCGCACAATTCATCACAATTTTAGCCACTTCCTCAACCAACCACATAAGATTATACCAAAAGCTCATGCATGATCTTAATATGCAAGACTACATTCATGGCATAATGATTCCACACATAATCAACAACTACATTAGTTTGACAAGCATGTGAAATATGTTAGTCTAATCACCCTCATGTCCGGTACAAGAAAAGATATTTTGATGATTACAAACCACATTCCCATTAAGATATTATTGCATATATATTGCACATCCAATTATGCATGGAGATTGCTCAAGTTCGATGATGTATGGTGGAATAGCTATCAAGATCGTAATTATACTAAAGACCATGATCGTTCGAGATTTATTTTTTATGTTTTTAGAATCATTTAGGATTGTAGAATCTCAGGTGTCACTTGATTTGACAAAATATTACTCATGATGCATATTTGCATGATTTTCAAAAGGATAATGTTTGATCGATTTGTTTTTGAAGGATTTTCGATTGGTTTTGATCACTTTTGATGAATTCTTTAATGATTATTTTGATCCAAATTTATCGAGCTTTGAAAAGATTGAAAAATATCAAAATTAGTTTTCAGTGCTTTATCAGGGCGCTGACAGCTCATCATGATGCTCATGTGATGGTCAGTCACTTAGTGATGAACCAGCATGGTAGGACGCTGATGAAATGTTAGGATGTTGATGGTGTATAGGTTGGAATGAGTTCTATTCATGTCAGGACGCTACTCGCCTAGGAGCGCCCTCATAGAACCAACCTAATGAAACACCATGATGCTAATCGTGCGTCAGCGCACTCACGCGTTTCTAGGATTTTAATGTTTTAAACGCATCAGGACGCTACTCTCGGATTAGCACCCTCATTGTTTTCTGGATTTTAAAATCTTCAAGTCCATCAGGTCGCTCACAGTTTAGGAGCGCCCTCAAAAGTAGAAATGACAAAACTGTGTGTTGTGCGTCTGGATGCTAATGCCCTATCAGGACGCCCATACAATACTGTCAAAAAGCTGGTAACTATGTCAGCCTGTGCTATTTTCTGAACTTTCTATTTCTGTGCAAGGACAAAGGATTCAGGTGTTGTACACTATCTGAATCAATCTATTTCCGTAAAACAATTTGACAGTTTGATTTGAAATGAACTTGAGCACGAAAACTTTCTTGAAGACCGAGATTAAGTGTTGTCTATTTATACTGTACCTCAAGCTTTTGAGCATATACAACTAAGACATATAGAACAAAACATCTTTGAAATTATTTGTGCAAAAAAATTTTGAAACTTCTACTATCATTTTCGCAGCAAAAATTCTGATCATTTTGCGAAAACTCTGATACGATTTTCTTCGGGATTTATTAGTTTTCATTACAAATCTTTTTCAAATCCATCGAGGAAAAAATGAGCTTGGAACCTCTGGTTTTTCAGCTGATCTTCATTATACATATATTCTGCTGAATCAGTGTCAACTGGGGTTCAAGGAAAGCTCTGTAAGTATTTCATTGATTCTTGGTAAAGGAATCAAAACTCTATACTTGTATTTCAGATTATTAAGTGATTGTGTGTGTCACTTGGTTTGAGCAAGTGTTGCTCATGTTGTAACGGTTTTCTCACACCCGTAAGTTGAGAAGGTGTAACGGTTTGATTCTTACCCGTAAGAGGATTAGGTAATGGAGTTTGAACATAATCCTAACTGGGAGGTTAGGTAGTGGATGTAGGCAGGGCTGAACTACTATAAATCATTTTTGTACTATTGCATATTGTTTCTTATTGCACATCATTTACTATTGTTTCTGTAAACTGCCATAACCTGCTGAATATTAACTATTTTAAAAAAATGTATTAACTTGTTATTGTCCAATTCACCCCCCCTCTTGGACACATCTGGGCCAACAATTGGTATCAGAGCAGGTTATCTAACAAAGTATCTAACCATCTTTGATTATTCATGGCAGGAAAAAGTGTAAAGGATGTTACTACCTTCGGTGAAAGAACTCTTGTTAACCTATACGGCTCATCTAGCTCGTCCCTAAATATACTATGATAAATTTTATTTTGATGATCACAAATAAAGTACTTTTCAGTGCTAAACGTGCGTTTATCAAGAACTTATCTCAACACCTAAGGAAAAGCAAAAAATCAAGGAACGACTCGATCAAGGAACTCAAAGACTTATCCAACGGTCAATATCGTTTCAATCAAAAGGACTTCAATAATCACATCTAGATTTCAAGATCACTTCACTTGATTCGAACAAGCTTTAAGTCTTCATCTTTCGATTATCGTTCAAGACATTCCACTCAGCTCGAAGTTCACATCGAAGATCTCATAATGATGAATTGGATTTAAAGATTATGAGAAAACGAGAAATACATTGTATTAAAGGTATATCTTTTTCTAATCGACATTGCTCAAACGTTTTCCAAAACCATGCACAAACCATTTGCATACTTGCATGTTTTGATCATACGTTTTACAGTATTTCAAATGATTTAATTTTTTAATATTTAATTTAAAATTTACCGAGTTTTTATTCGCATTAATCAAATATTTGATCGTGAGTCAAAACTATTCTTAAAATAACCTTTTAGGATGCCAATGAGACAGCAGCGCTCTCCTGAACTTGTTAAGTCAGGACGCTGACGACTCATTAGGACACTGATAACGTTCAAGGTTGAATTGAACTAATTTATTAGGACGCTTACTTATATAGTAGCGGTCTCCTTTATTAGTCAACCTTCGAAGTTATCAAGACGCTGACTCAGCATCAGCTCACTGAAAGATTTCCTAAGTTCTTCAAAGAATATATTTTTGAGGACGCAGATAGTTATAAGTTGAATAATCTATCAGGACGTTGCTTGGATAGAAGCGCCTTCATCTTTGGGAGTCAACTTAGTAACTTTCAGGACACTGATTTTCCTGCGGCATACTTGTGTTTAATTTCAAATGTTTTAAATATGTGGTAGGGGCGCTTACAGAGTTGTAGTGCCCTCGTGTTATGTTCTATGTTTTATGTTTTTAACAGGTAGGACGCTTACTCGAAAAGTAGCGCCCTAATGTAGATATTTGTTTTTAATTAAAGCAGGACACTAACTGTGCATTAGCGCCCTCAGGTTTAATTCGTTTAAGTGTCAAAGTAAGTCAGGACGCTCACGCTTCAGTAACGCCCTCATTGAAGTGTTCAGCAGGACACGTATAAGTAATGAGCGCCCTCAAGGAACAAAATGACAAAGTTGATATTATGCGCTAGGACACTGATTATGGAATCAGGAAGCTAATTCAACAACCGTCACTGTTCGAACAAGTACACTACGTAAGTTTACTTTTTTAGAACGGACCTTTGCACAGAGTCCTTTTCAGACTTATCAGAGAACTTCTCTATTACATGAATTAAGTTTTTTTAAGACTTTCCTTTTTCATGAAATCTGAAAAGAACCAGAATGTTATTGAAACTTGCAGTTGCCATTTTCATATAACATTCTAGCTGTTGTATGTAAACGTTCATATTATTTGAACTTCAAATGTCTAACGGTTATGTCCCATTAAGTCTATAAATATCAGCACTTAGGATCAAACAACTTTCCAATCTGTTTGTATTGTGCCAATACTTTTTGAAAGTTAGTCTGTGTCAAAATGTTTTTCATTATCTAAACTTTCAAAGTATTTTTCACTGATACCTTTACGTATTCAAATGATTTTCATACTCAGCTTATTTTCATTATATCTTTGAAAATCTATTTGATCTGGTATCAACTCAAATTCTCAGCACCGATTCATACTTGGTATTATTCTTGCTGAAGATAGAATTTGAGATATAGTTTATGAGAAATACAGTTGTACTTAATTTCATATCTTAAGTTCTGTATTGAACTATATCAGTAATTGCGTTAACTACTTCTCACTGAACTAGAAGTTTTCATACTTGTATTTTATATCTACATTGAAAACTGGTTGTGTCCTTGATCTACACTAGTCCTTCAAATTTCAAATCAATGTTTATTTGGTATCATATTATATTTGAAGAAGCACTGGTTTTCATATTACATCATTCATGTTTTTCGAAATTGCACTTGAGCAATACCGAACATTGAAAGGTAAAAGACTGTAAGTGTATTTCAACTTAGCATTACGTATTCATATTTCATATCTTTGTAATGTTATGTAATGAGCTTAATTGTAAAGTATTCTACTTAGTTAGAAAAAACATTTTTAGTGTTATAATGTTGGTGTGTTTCTGGACTGAAACAACCAGGACAAGTGAAGGTAGTTCACTTAATGATTTCAGGATTGAAATCATGTAAGGTTATCTCTGAACCTGTAAAAGAGAAAAAGGTTCATCATCACCTGCAAGTAAGAATCCGGTTCATCCTAATTCCGTAAAAGGATAAGTGCGTCCTTAACCCGTAAAAGGATAGGTTATCTCTTCACCTGTAAAAGAGAAACGTTTGTTCCTCATCTCGTAAAAGGATCACGGTTCTTCCTTATCCCGTAGAAGGAAAATGGTTCTTCCTTATCCCGTAAAAAGAACATGGGTTTCTCCTCATCCCGAAAAAAAGAAATTTGGTTCATCCTTACCTGTGAAAGGATAAGTTTGCCTTTAACTTGAAAAGGGCAGTTGTATCGGTTTGGTTCTCACCCGTAAGAGAATCAATTAGTGGATTGAGAAAATCCTAATCGGGAGATTAAGTAGTGGACGTAGGCTCGGTCGAACCACTATAAATCTTGTGTGTCTCGCGTTTGCAATTTAGTCTGTGTTCTTGTTTTGCATCCAATTTCAATACACTTATGTATATCACTAAGTTATTGGAAGAGATATTTAAAATTGACCATCTCACCCAATTTACCCCCCTCTTGGGTGAACCAACAACTCCACCAATAAATCACCACTTTTCAAAGGAGACAACTATCTCCAGTGGAAAACTAGGATTATGTTCTACCTTAGAGCTCAAAACCCAGAAATGTGGGATGTTGTGACAAATGGTTGTGAAACACCAACAAAAATAGTCGATGGTGTGGCTGTTCGAAAGGAACTAGAGGAATGGACAGCTAAGGAGAGAAAAAAAGAATTATTAAACAACTAGGCCATGAACATATTGTTCTGGAGCTTATCTAGTGATGAGTTTAATAGGGTAAATGCGTGTGAAATAACCAATGAAATTTGGAGAAAGTTAGAGGTGACCCATGAAGGGACTTTGCAAGTAAAGAAGGTAGAACTTCAAATGCTAGTTGAGATCTATGAAACCTATAGATTGTAAGAAACTAAAAGCATATTCGAAGCCATAGCTCGATTCACAAAGAATGTGAATGAGATGAAAACCTTAGGAAAAGTTTATGATCAAGAAGTAACTGTGGTTCATTAATTGTAACACCCTCAACTTTTTTCTACTGTAACACTAACTTAACCGCTTGAAAACCCTCCAGATGTAATTTAAATAAGTGATAAAAGCCCCCCTTGAAGAAAATATAGACCCCCATAGTGGGACGGTCCCAAGGAAAAGACCGTCCCTATGAGGGGGCCCTCCCCAAAGAGGTCGGCCTCACCTCAGTTCTCCTCGACGACCCCCTTGTTCTTTTCTATCTCCTTCGACCTTTTTGCACTCTCTTGCATCCTTGCACACTTTAAGAAGTTAGAAGAAAGCGCTACGCCACTGCAAGTGTGTTAAGGTGGGGAATGAAGGCTAGGTTTGCATTTCTTACTTGTTTAATAGTGAATTAAATAGCATCATCCATCATATCTGTTACCATGCTTTACTTCATGCATGAGGCTATCTATTACAAATGTTAAATTCATAAACATGGGTGCTATGTCGTTACGTTGGACCATGAGGATCATCATTATGATATATTATTGGGTGCTATGCTGTTACGCTAGACCCGGAGGTAACACTGTCACTGGTTAGTATTGGAACTCATGAGACCTCTCAATTGTTGGATATTGTATCGGGGCCACAGATCACAGGTTGTGAGTGCATGATGTTTGGCCTGTAATGCCGTGTGATCACATTTCATTCATATCATTTCTTGATTGTACTGTTGTGACATAACTTTCTGATAACTGTTGTTCTGTACTTATTATTATGCATGTAAAACTTGTTTACCCTTCTTGATCTCATTGAGTTGTTGAGCTCACCCCGTTGCTAATCTTTCCAGGGAATTAAGATGGGTCAGGATGGATTTATTCTGGGGAGTATGGCCAAACCAAGTCTATGTAGGGACTTTTGTGTATGTACTCTTCCCAGGTCCTGTCAAATCGGTCTAATTATGGTGGCGATGGTTTCAGGCTTCTAGATGCCTCTCTTTGACTACTCATTTTTTGTTATTTTGGTACTTTTGTAGGGTTTTGCCTTTGTTACCTTTTTGTTGTCTTTTTGCTATAAAGAATGTAATAATTAACAAACTCCATCTTTTCAATATAATAGTATTTTCCTTAATAGTTTCTATTGTATTATTGTTGATGTGGGTCACTATGCTTATGTATGTGAGACTCTGATCGAGTGGATTGAGCACTCGACGCCCTAACTGTTGCATCTTGCGCTGAGTCAATGAGGTAGGGTGTGACATTAATGGGCCATGAGATGAAACTAAAAAATAACCAAGTCCAAACCAAGGTTGAGGACAAGGGAAAGAAGACCATAGCTTTGAATGTAAACACCGAATCCGAAAACACCTCAGATTGTGAGAGCACGGATGAGAATCTAGCAATGTTGTCTAGGAAGTTTAACAAGTTAATTAGGAAGAGAAAATGAGAGGTTCAAGCTCTAAGTACCATAAAGGGAAAAAACTTGGAACCAAACCCACAGAGCTCATATGTTACGGGTGTAACAAACCTGGACATGTGAAGAGTGATTGTCCCAACAGGTACAAGAAGAGTCATAACTGAAAGAAGAAGGACAAGAAGGTTCCTAAAGCTACATGTGTGACGCCCCGAAAATTATTTCATCTAGCCCATAACCCAATTGCATTTTCCCAAACTCTATGTGTTGCCTTGATATGTTTGGCGTTTGTTTGATGTTTGTTTAATGTTTGTATATTTGATGCTTGATAATGTATATAAATATGTGCATTATAAATTGTATATGGGTCACGTTAAATTAAAGTATAATGCATATGTTATTATTTATGCATGGGCCCATTAACCCATGAATTGATATGGGTTAGGATTGATTGAATGAAAAGATAAATGAGAATAAAAAAATTGGTGTATTAGACGGATTGGACATTTAAAATACATGCAAGCATAAGATTGGTTAAAGTACACGTGGTTGGTATGGGTAGTATGAGACCAACACATGTCAAATTGGTGCATGAGAATGGACAAGTGTCCCATGCCCCATTTCTCTTCTCCAACACATGTCAAGTTGGTGTATGAGACCAACACATGTCAAGTTGATGCATGATAATGGACAAGTGTCCCATGCCCCATTTCTCTTGTCCAATACATGTCAATGGTGCATGAGACCAACACATGTCAAGTTGTTGCATGAGAGTGCACAAGTGTCTCATACCCCATTTCTCTTCTCCAACACATGTCAAGTTGGTGCATGAAAGTGGACAAGTGTCCCATGCCCACTTCTCTTCTCCAAGGAAGTCCTAGAGAGTGAGGTGAGTGGAGGGAAAGGAAAAAAGAAGAGAAAGGAAAGAAGAGAAAGGAAAGAAGAAGAGAAAAAAAGAGGAAGTTGCTTTGAGGAAAGTCTCAGCAACGTTTTCATCAAAGAGCTGGATCTCGATGTTATATGGTCAGATTGAGGTCAAACTTTGTCAGCAAGTTCGTATCTTATGGGTATTCATTCTAGTCAATGGAGATCTTGATTGGATTTTTCGTTTGAAAGATATAACCTCCCAAACAAAGCTGGTCGGAAAGTCTGGATTTCACGTGCAGTTTAGATCGAACTAATAGATCTCCTAAATCTACCGTTGGATGGAGATGCTATTTGAGAAGGTGGTTCACAACTGATCGTTCTGTATTATGAACGGTTAAGATGTTGGTGGGTCAAGTGTTTTGTGTGATATAGTCATCTGAGTTCAAGTATTTGCAGCAGGAAAGGAGAAATTGTCTGATTAGAGACTTGTTCATCAGAGAGGCTAATCTTTTCGTTCCACCGCTGATATTGGACAGAAGATTTCCCTCTTAACATACTTCAATCTGTACGGTTGAGTTTGTGATTATATACTTCTGTTGGCAGCTTGATACATATGAACAGAATATTAAATGGAAAATTTGTAGGGTTGTTTGTATTAGACCTAAATTTAGAATATGAACTTATACATTTTCAAATAGCTTGCATGTCAACTATGTTGACCTAGTTGCCATTGTTAATGTGTAATGTCTATGTGATTGAGCATAGAAATTGATGTATGGTTGGATATTGATGAATGTTTCAGGACCTTGATTGGGTTGATTCGGTTTGGTGTCCGTGTGTGGTTAGATACTCTCGCGAGGCTTGGTTGTGAGTATACTTCATTTATGATTATATCTTTTATGTCATCATATCATTTATATATTGTATTTTGAAAGCATGAATGTGTCCTAATGTTTTGAATGATGCATTGATTTGAGAAAACCTTATGACTTTGGTTGGGCCCATCTATCTGGCTACTAGGGGGACCTAACCTTGTCATAGGAGGGTTTTAATAAGGAAATATTTGGGGATGAGAACGGTACGGTGAAATAAACGTGCACTAGTAACCCCCAATCAACATGATTGGGGATGAGAACGGTACGGTGAAATAGACGTGCACTAGTAACCCCAATGCATGTGGAATGTGGATCCAAATTGATAAGCTTTTACTTGCATCGAACTTATTATAAATGCTTGATATCTATATGTTATGAGCTTTTAATCATGCTACACATTGACATGCATACATGATATTTATTGATGAGTATTGATAGCATATTTAAATTCTATTCACTGGGCACCGTTGGATCACCCTCATTTTCCTCCTTCAGGTCCTTCTGTCCTGAATAAGGGCAAAGGAGTAGTCATATCTTGAGGGCCTTGCCGGCAAGAGAATCCAAGGCCTCGATGTGAGTAGAGAGGTATTTTGATTGAACTGTGTTTTAAATTATGATGTATTATATTTTGGACTATGTAATTATAACACTTACCACATTGTAGTATGGGTGAGTTGGGACTTGTTAGATAGACCATGTGGGCATATGACGATTTTTTTTGTACCCTTAGTTTTGGACTTTATGTGTATGTCAATCTTGATGCACTGTAGGGATTATGACGATTTTATTTATGGTTCATTTTTTATGGAGTATCTCTTGTCTTAGATGATTAATACGGTTGGTAGTTTTGTTTAGTACATTTTTATATTATGTCATTGTTTGGGATAAGGCTCGTAGGGTCTCAACCACCTCATGGGGGTTGAGAAGTGGTTGGAGATGCCTACGCCGGGTGTCCCGCCCCGGCATTCCGCACGCCATTCCTTGCGGGGTTGGTGGTCCGGGGTGCGGGGTCGCCACAACATGAGATGACTCAAGTTCAAGCGAGAGTTAATCAGATTCTGAACACAAAGATGTTATTTGCTTGATGGCAAATATTGAGGTAAAATCTGAACCATTTGATGAAGACATTGTTCTTGATTCTCGTATGCATGATATTAAACTTAGACTAAGTAAAGAGGTCAAGAAAAATGAAAAACTCAAAAAGAATGTAGAAGAAGCTTTTGAGGAAATAGAACTTGAACAGGAAGAAATTGAAGAGTTATCATTAGATAATGAGCAATTCAAAAGAGAGATAGAAAAACTGAAAAATGAAAAGAAATCTCTCAAAAAGAAAAATTAAGGCCTTAACAACATTGTGATCAAGTTCTCAAATGGTCAAAAATTATTTGACATGATGTTACGATCACAAAGATGTGCCTTTGACAAGGCTGGTTTAGGCTATACTAAAGGGTCAAAATAAAATGAGTATAACACTCCACTGACCAAGAGACCTAAATATCATAGTGAATGTCATACTGTATTAAGATGCAATGTTATGAATGTAAAGAAAAAGAAACTTGCATGGGTAGAAAAGAGTATTCTTATTGATGCTAACATGCATTGTCACGACCCACAACCAGTGACGTCATGACCGGCAACCTCAAGCGACAATAATCCAGATCATAATCATAAACACAATTATCCAAAAATATACAACCCATCTAAGTGTTAAATATATACAATAGGTGTTATTTTGTACAAAGTCTTAAAAATATACAAAATGACAACTAACACCTACATCACACAAGAGCACAGGAAGTGCTCCGTAGCCAAGCCTTCCCTTTTCCCTTTCTACCTAAACCTGAAATGATAAGGAGGATGAGTGAGCTACAACAAGCTCAGTGAATGTTTTTTACAAGTGGCAATATATATGCATTTATACAAAAACCATGCCATGAGACCATCCAAACAGTTCAAATAACATGATAAGATATAAAGATTATATACATGCTGAAATATAATGCACCCATGACAACATTTAAACCAATTCATTGCCATTTTCAAATCCACCTCTTGAGTAAGAAGCGATCAAGGGCCTAAGTTCGTGACACCAAGGCCTGACACGATTTCATGTTACTCGTATTCTAAGGATTCTTGGGGTTGTGCAACACGTAGAATCAGCCCACTGTAGAAAAATTCACATGCTTAGGCGATCCTAGCTACACAAGCCATAAAATCCTCTGCAGGTCCACAACTCGGGTCACAATCTAGCACATGAGATTTCCTAAACAGCTAGTAGAGCCACAAGTCATTAACCATCATGCTTATGTTCAAATACATTTCATGAATCATTAAGATATGCATTATACATAGATATTCATTCAAAACATTTTCCATACTACAATGCCACATATAGAACCAAATGTAAATAAACACTCACAGTTGATTGGCTAGACTAGCCAATCTAAATCCAACCAAAACAAAGCACTAGGATGCCACCATTGGCCCTTCAATGAAAAATTTCCCTAAACCATGTAATTCAGCCTCCAATTGGCACAATTAGGACACTTGGATCATCAACAAACCCTGCATACAATCTAGGTTCATACATCCATCAATAACAGTCCATACACATGCCAAAACCATGATTTAAGCCTCAATTTACATGCCAACACTTAACTCTAACATGGCTGCACTTATGTGCCAGCAATTACAGCCCATTCATGACACAAAAAACTCAATTAAATCACATTCAACCCAAGAAAATGCCAAGGACTGATTCCTATGATCCAACCCACATCAAAACCATGCATTCCAAACCAAATTTGATCATTAGACATCAATTTAGCCCTAGGTAGCAGCAATTACTTCAATGCTCACTAAACAAATCAAATCCCAGCTCATTCCCAAAACATGAGAACCAAAACCCTCACAGCCGGACCAAAAAAATGAGCACAAGTCCACTATGGCCATGCCTTGATTAATACCAATACTAGGGTGAGTTCAAGGACTCCAATGTACACCACATAGGTGACATGCAAGGTCTAAGTCAAGCTCTGGCTAGGCAACCCAAAACTAGATCTCAAACCCAAAAAACACAGTAGCAAACACCCCAAAACAAACTATGTGAAGCTACTCAACCATGGAAGCAAGATTTAAGAGCTAGAGGGTGAAAACGTATACCTTGGAAGCTTAAAAATCCAACCCTTGCTCAATCTCCTTCAATCCCTCTTTTTTTTTCTCTTCTTTATAGCTGAGAAAACCAGAGAACAGTTACTAATTGGGAGAGAAATTCGAGCATTGGGTTTTTAAGTGGGGTGGTGGCCTCACAATTTTATTTTTAAAAAAACTGCCCAGAACATGAGGAGCGCGCTTCTCTCAGTTCTTGAAAAATAATACTCTTGGCCCGAGCGAGGAGCTCACTTCTCGATGTCCTAAAAAAAGTTTGCTCTCGGCCATGCAAGGAGCGCGCTTCCCCCTGCCCAAAACATCCCATCCTTAAGTTTACCACTACGCACGCAATACACATCGGAATCTCACGTATGATAGGTCGATTTTTATGTAAAAACACGCTCCGGACGCATTTCTAACATCCTTGCATCCATTTGGGCACAAGATATCCAGAATTGAAACCAAATACAAATACACACACATACGCATATTCGGGTACTCTACGGGTCAAGATGGCATCATCCAAAGGTACGGGTGTTACATGCATGGACCCAAAACAACGTGGGTACCAAATCAAAAGTATTATATGTTGTGTAGATGAGCAAAAATAGAGAAATATGGTATCTGGACAATTGATGCTCAAGACACATGACTGGTGATAAGTCAAAGTTCTTGTGCATTGAGAGAAAGAATGGCAAAAATGTCACCTTCGAAGAACACAACAAAGGTGAAATTGCAGGCATTGGAACCATTGGTAACAATTTCTTATCCATTTCTGATGTTCTTTATGTAAAAAGGTTGAAACATAATCTCTTGAGCATAAGTCAATTATGTGACAAGGGTTATGATATTTCTTTTGAAGCAAATAGGTGCATTGTTAAGCATGCAGATAGTACTGCTACATTCATAACATCTAAGCATAAAAATGTTTATTGCACAAATCTTGATGATATGGAAAAACAAAATGTTACATGTTTGAGTGCTATATCTTGTGATGATGTAGGGCTCTGGCATACGAGGTTAGCTCATGTTAGTATGGAAAACATATCTAGGATAGCTAAAACTGATCTTGGCAAAGGTATACGAAAAGGAATTTACTCAAAAGACAATGTGTGTGAACCATGTCAATTGGGAAAGCATACCAGATCATCATTTAAGAGTAAGAGGTATCAATCTATCACTAGAGCTCTCGAATTGATTCGCATGGATCTCTTCGAACCTACCAAGACTCAAAGTTTAGGAGGAAAATCATATGTGTATGTAATTGTTGATGACTTTACTAGATACACTTTGGTATTCTTTCTAGTACATAAGATTGAAGTGTGTGAATTGTTCATTAAATTTTGTAAAAGAGTTGAAAATGAAAAAAGATATAAAATAAACATAGTTAGAAGTGATAGAGGAGGAGAATTCGTTAATAAAAATCTTGAAGAATTTTGTAACAATCAAGGTTACACTCACCATCTATCAGCCTCTAGAACACCTCAACAAAATGGTGTAGTTGAAAGGAAAAATAGAACTTTGCAGGAAATGTGTAGGACAATGCTTAGTAAATATAACACTGCAAACTATTTTTGGGCAGAAGCTATTAACATTGCATGTTATGTAATGAACAAAATTATGATTAGAAAATATTTGAACAAAACTCCATATGAATTATGGAAAGGTAGAACACCCAACATCAACTACTTTCGAGTATTTGGATGTAAGTGTTTTATCCTTAATGATAAAGATAATTTAAACAAGTTTGAACCTAAGTCAGATATTGAAATATTCTTCTCACAATAGTGCTTATAGAGTTTATAGCAAAACTACTAGAACCGTAGAAGAATCAATTAAAGTAAACTTTGATGAAGCTGAAAATAAGAAATTTCTTGAGGAAGGGATTAGGCAAATGAACCTTGAAGATGATGATGATGCTCCCAAGAAAGCTCAAAACATAGAACCTGATAATGAAAAATCTTTAGAAGTATCAAAAAACTCTAATTTGCTTCAAGATCACCCCAAAGAGAAAAAACTAGGTGATCTAACTAAGGGTGTATCCGCTAGAGTTTCAATTCATAGAGATCAAGAGTTTGTTGCTTTTGTATCTCAAATTGAACCAACAAAAGTGGAAGATGCATTGAAAGATGAGAACTGGATTCTTGCTATGCAAGAAGAACTAGGACACTTTGTAAGAAACAAAGTATGAGAATTAGTTCCTAGACCATCTCATCAATTAATCATAGGAACCAAATGGGTTTTTAAAAACAAAAAGAATGAATAAGGAATCATAGTCCGAAATAAGGCTAGAATGGTTGCACAAGGGTACAATCAAGAAGAAGGCATAGACTTCGAATAGAGGCAATAAGGATGCTACTTGCCTATGCTTGTTACAAAAATTTTCCCTTATACCAAATGAATGTAAAGAGTGCATTTCTAAATGGATGCATCAATAAAGAGGTATATGTGGAACAACCTCCAGGGTTTTAGGATGCTCATAACCCGGAACATGTGTCCAAACTCCACAAAGCCTTATATGGATTAAATTTCAAAAAAAGAAAACTCAATCCAACATTTTTTATTGAACACCATGATGATAATATGCTTATTGTTCAAATATATGTGGATGATATCATATTTGGTCCATCAGACAAGGAATTGTGTGATGAGTTCTCAAAAATAATGCAAAAAGAATTCGAAATGAGTATGATGGGAGAACTTACATACTCTCTTGGTTTGCAAATTAAGCAAATGCCAAATGACACATTTATAAGCCAATCAAAGTATGCTAAGGAAATGATCAAAAAGTTTCAAATGAATAATTTAAAATCAATATATACTCCCTGTAACTCAGCAATTAAACTAGATAAAGATAAAAAAAGGAAAATCAATTGATTCAAATTTTACAGAAGTATGATTGGAAGCTTACTTTATCTCACAACAGGTAGACTTGATATCATGTTCAGTATTTTTTTTTGTGCAAGATTTCAATCAGATCCTAAAGAATTACATTTAAAATGTGTCAAAAGAATCTTTAGATACATAAATCACACAATTGATTTAGGAATTTGGTATTCCAAAGGTATCAATGGCATTATCCATAGCTGAAGCAGAATATGTTGCAACTGGAAGTTGTTGTTCTCAAGTGTTATACATGAAACAACAACTTCAGGATTATCAAATCTTTGTTGAATGAGAAATTCTATGTGATAATACTAGTGCTATTAACATATCAAAGAATCCTGTATTGCACTCCCGAACTAAACATATACAAATCAGACACCATTTCTTAAGGGATCATGTGCGAAAGAGTGATGTTAAACTCACTCATAATGGCACAAAAGAACAACTAGCTGATATTTTCACTAAAGCCTTACCTAAGGACCAATTTGTTCATATCAAAAGAGAGCTTGGGATATTCTCTGAATCTGACCAATGATATTTTGATACTTACCTCAGTCAGGGAGAGAAGTACTATATGGATACTTAACTCTTTTTGATGTTTTCAAAAGGGGGAGAAGTAATATCTATTGAAACATCATATTATCCATAAAATCAGGGGGAGAATAGGGAGAATAGGGAGAATATGGAGAGTATGAAAACAACATTTTCCTTGGTGCAAAACTCTTATCATAAGAAAATGAGGAAAACATTGGTATTGCATGGTATTCATGTGTATTGCATGTCATTCATATCATTCTTATTCATTGTAGGATCAAACATTCATATCATTTTTTAGTTTGCTTCAAGGTCTACAAAAATGTATTTGAAATCATCAAAACAGGGGAGATTGTTAACCTAATTACCCTCATGTCCCGTACAAGAAAAACTATTTTGATGATTACAAACCACATTTCCATTAAGATATTATTGCATATATATTGCACATCCAATTATGCATGGAGATTGCTCAAGTTCGATGATGCATGATGCAAATCAAGATCGTAATTAGACTGAAGACCATGATCGTTCAAGATTTAATTTTTATGTTTTTAGAATCATGTAGGATTACAGAATCTGAGGTGTCACTTGATGCAACAAGATATTACTCATGATGCATATTTGCATATTTGCATGATTTTCAAAAGGAAAATGTTTGATCGATTTGTTTTTAAAGGATTTTAGATTGGTTTTGATCACTTTTCATGAATCTTTCAATGATTATTTTGATCCAAATTTACCAAGCTTTAGAAAGATTGAAAAAATATTAAAATTAGTTTTCAGTGCTCCATCAGGATGCTCATGTGATGGTCAGTCACTTAGTGATGAACCAACAGGGTAGGATGCTGATGAAATGTTAGGACGCTGAGGGTGTATAGGGTGGAATGAGTTATATTCACGTCAGGACGCTACTCGTCTAGGAGCGCCCTCATAAAACCAACCTAATGAAACGTCAGGACGCTGATTGTGCGTTAGCGCACTCACTCGTGTCTAGGATTTTTATGTTTTAAACGCATCAGGACGCTACTCGCGGATTAGCGCCCTCATTGTTTTCTGAATTTTCAAACCTTCAAGTCTATTAGGACGCTCACAGTCTAGGAGCGCCCTCAAAGGCAGAAACGACAAAACTGTGTGTTGTGCGTCAGGATGCTAACACCTTATCAGGACGCTCATACAATATTGTCAAAAAGCTAATAACTCTGTCAGCCTGTACTATTTTTTGAACTTTCTATTTTTGTGTAAGCACAGAGGATTCAAGTGTTGTTGCACTATCTGAATCAATCCAATTCTGTGAAACAATTTTACTGTTTAATTTGAAATGGATTTGAGTGCTAAAACTTTCTTGAAAACCGAGATTAAGTGTTGTTTATATGTACTGCACTTCGAGCTTTTGAGCATATACAATTGAGACATATAGAACAGAACATCTTTGAAATAATTTGTGCGAAAAACTTTTGAAACTTGTACTATCATTTTCGCAGCAAAAACTCTGTTCATCTTGCAAAAACTCTGATACGATTTTCTTCGGGATTTACTGGTTTTCATTACAAATCTTTTTCAAATCCATCAAAGAAAAGAGGAGCTTGGAACCTCTGGTTTTTCAGCCGATCTTCATTATACATATATTCTGCTGAATCAGTGCTAACTGGGGTTCAAGGAAAGCTCTGTAAGTATTTCGTTGATTCTTGGTAAAGGAATCAAAACTCTATACTTGTATTTCAGATTATTAAGTGACTGTGTGTGTCACTTGGTTTAAGCAAGTATTGCTCATGTTGTAACGGTTTTCTTAAACACATAAGTTGAGAAGGAATAACGGTTTGACTCTCACCCTGTAAGAGGATTAGGTAGTAGAATTTGAACAAAATCCTAACTAGAAGGTTAGGTAGTGGATGTACGCGAGGCCGAACCACTATAAATCCTTTGTGTACTATTGCATATTGTTTCTTATTGCACATCATTTACTATTATTTCTATAAATTGCCATAACCTGCTAAATATTATTAATTGTTTTAAAGAAAGGTATTAACCTGTTATTGTCCAATTCAACCCCCCCTCTCTTGGACACATCTGGGCCAACAAAATGTTCCAACATATTCATATTCATGATCATGCATAACATCACCATATATCCTAAACATGCTTTCTGCAACAACAAACATAAGCATAGATATTCATTTAGTTTGCACAAAACAATGATAAATAGTTCACAGCCTGTATTAACTATTATAAGAGTATGAATAATAACCCCAACACGTCATATCATGTACATTTAGTCTTATCCATGAAGATCTACTCATTTTCCATCATAGCATAAATTTACTCATAAATATGTGAACTAAAACATTATCTATCATGACATGTAACAATCATATTCATATGTGTACATAATCACATTAGCTACACCTGATGCTAAGAACATTTAATAATATGTAAATTGTTGGACCAATGTCCCTTGTGGTCGGCAATCGAAGGTGAATTTTGATGATTACAAACAACATCTTTACTTAACCTCAGTTTGTATCTCCAAGCTTTAATATTTCACATATGATTACAAAGAATCAATCAAGAGGAGGAAACAATCAAAGATGACTCAAAACAAAATATTATACTATAAAATCTCAAGATCAATCTCATAGTCATCAACTGAAGATCTTGAAGAAGTTGTTTTAGAGCCGGTCTTAGAATGTAAGATCTACTCTTGATTACTCCAACAAAAGATTATTCCAATTCCTTAGAGTAATCATAATATTCTTCTAAAATAATTTGATTGCATAAAATATTTTTCAAATGCTTTAGAATGGTTTTCAAGTCTTTAGAATGATTTGATTTCTTAAGCATTTCATTTGAAATCATTTGGACATGGTTGAAGTGTTGTAACACCCCCTACTTTTTCTACTGTAGAAACTAGTGCAACAGCTTGAAAACCTTCTACGTGTAATTTCAATAAGTGGTAAAAGCCCCCCAAGAGAGATGTAGACCCCACAGTGGGAAGGGTTGTCCCCATGGGGGGGCGGCCCCTTGAGGGGATGGGGCCATCCTATAAATAAGGACGACCCCCCTCAGTTCAAACCGCCAAACTCTCTCTCTTTTCTCACTCTCCTTCAACTTTTTGCAATATCTTGCGTCCTTACACACTTCAAGAACTTAAAAGAAAGCGTTACGCCACTACAAGTGCGTAAGGTGGGGAATAAAGGCTAGGTTTGCATTTCTTACCTATTTATTACTGAATTACATAGCATCATGCATCATATCTGTTACCATGCTTTACTTCATGCATGAGGCTATCTATTAAAAATGATGTATTATTGGGTGCAATACTGGCTCAGAATAAATGATGTATTATTGGGTGTAATACTAGCTCGGAATAAAAGATGTATTATTGGGTGCAATACTGGCCCGGAGTAGTGACGCTATCAATGGATTTATTATTGGGTGCCATGCCGTACGTTGGACCCGGATTAGCGCTGGAACTCATGAGACCTTTCAGTTGCTAGATATATTATTAGTGCCTCGGATCACAGGTTTCGAGTGCATGGTGCCTGGCCTGTGATGCCGTGTGACCAAGATATATTCATATCATTGCTTGATTGTCTTGTTGTGACATAACTGTTTCATGATTGTTGTTCTATATTCTTTATTATGCATGTAAGATTTGTTAACCCTGCTTGATCTCACTGAGCTGTTGAGCTCACCCCATTGCTAATCTTTACAAAGAATTAAGATGGGTTCGAATTGACTTATTCTGGGGGTTTTGGCCAAACCTGGTCTTTGTAGGGACTTTTGTGTATATACTCTCTCCAGGTCCCGTTAGACTGGTCTGATGATGGTGGTGGTGGTTCCAGGCTTCTAGATGTCTCTGTTGACTACTCTTTTTTGTTATTTTGTTACTTTTGTAGGGGTTCGTCCTTATTACCTTTTGTCAACTTTTTGGTATCAGGAATGTAATAATTAACAAACTTTATATGTTTAATATAATCGTATTTTTCTTAAAAATTTGTATTGTGTTATTGTTAATGTGGGCCACTATGTTTCTGTATGTGCGACTCTAATTGAGTAGAGTGAGCACTCGACCCCCCCACCCCTAATCTATTGCACCTCATTTCGGTCCGATGAGGCTGGGTGCGACAAATTTTTTTGGTATCAGAGCATGGTCTTGGACACTGCCCACTGGTATTTTCAAATAATACAATATTAAAAAAAAAAAAAATTCTTGACTCGGTGCCGACCCCTTTTGTTGTTTTCTTAAGCAAACCCCTTCCATATTTTTCTATAAATAGAAGTGAAGAAGAGAGTTTTCTTCACTCACCTCTCTTGTATTCTTTCCTTCTTAGCTATTTTCTATCTAAGTTTCTATCTTCAAACAATAACTCGGTGGAACAAAGATAAAAAAAGAATGTTGAAGGGAAAAGTTCTCAGCCTCCTCACTTCAAATCCTTCCCTTCATGATGCATACTACCCTATGTTCCATGACAAACTTGCAGTCTTAGGTTGGACACCAGTCATCAATCTGGAAATGTGCATTTTTCGGTCTTCTGTTATCTCATTTTACCAAAATTTGACCGTCACAAACCAAGATACTTTAACCATCACTACAAAGGTGAATGGTGTTGACATCACCCTTACATTTGCAATATTGTCCGAAGTTTTAGAAATTCCTGAGAAGGGACCACTTTGAGATATTTACACGACCAGAGGCAGGTTAACTGTTGTCCTAAACTCTCGACGCATGTTTATGTGTCTTACTTCTCAGACTGAGTACATGGTTAGTAGGATCAAGACCAGTGGAATTAAAGAGAGGTATAATCCTCTCATGCAAGTGATCATGTCAAACATTTTGCCCCAACCTGAAAAAAGATCTATTACCACACACCCTCAATGCTTTTTGGCATAATGTTTTATAAAGGAAATTCATGTGAATCTTCCTTATATCATTTTGCGTCAAATGGCATACTGTACTCTGGAGCGAAAGTGTCTTTCATATGGAGCACTATTAAACAAAGTGTTCCGTCGTTTCGGAGTTTTTCCTAGCCCAACCGAGATAACATCTCCCTTATACGGTGACATCATCGTAAGTGTGGTAAACTCAAGTGGGCCCAAGAGGCTATTGACTCACTGCAAAAGTGGCGTGAAGAATGTTATGCCGCACTACCACGGATCGCTCCTTCAGTTTCAAGTGAGAGAGACTTTGGACAATCGTCCCAATAGGCACAAGATTCGTCAGTGAATCTTAACCTCAACATTGGGGCCTCTTCGTTTCCTAACCCAACATTTGCTGGGCAAGTTATGAAAACTCTTTTATTCTCTCCCGGCATGAAACAATCAATATCTCAATTCTCAATTGAAAATTTTAATTTTGATCTTGCACCTCCTCAATACTTTACTCATAATAAATATGTGTTTAAGTTTTCAGTAGTCTAACGTAGCTTTGTAGTAGATTGAAGTATTTTGAAGTTAATATCTATATCCTTGTAGTAGTTGAAATAGTTTGTAAACTTTTGTAAAAAAAAAAAGACTTCATGCTGAATTTTCGGCTCATAATAATCGTTGTGTGATGTTGTGTGTTAGACTATCTGTGGTAGGCCCACTCGTCCAATGAGTTTTTTCACAATTAATGGATTTGACGTGGTATGGGACACAACAAACTCACACAAATACTGACAAAAATGCTAGACGAGGTAACCTATGGGCCTGCT
>JAYMFD010000208.1:0-42677 GCA_035771175.1 Paratinospora sagittata
TATAAATTGGATATAAATTGAATAGTACTAATATTTTAAATAGAAAAATACGAGATATAAATTGAATTAGTGTTTAATGTCTCTTCCACTTTCTATGGATTAAACAGTGTAAGGTAGTGCTTGATAACTTTAATTTTTTAGTTCTCAAAAAATAGTTCTATTTATTTTAGCTCTACTTTCATAAGAGCTTATTTTAAACATGTTATTTAGAGGTGTCAATAGTTTTGCCAAAATTGTGAAACCGAACTGAATCGATGCATTGATTTGGTTCAGTTCGGTTTTTGACATGTTTGATTTGGGTTATAGGTTGAAAATTTGAAAATTGTACTAACACGAACCAAATTCATCAAGGTTAAAATCATAATTTATGTTAAATTTATTTTAATATGTACTTTTTACATTATTACAAGTATAGCTCTTGGTGGTAAAATTATATATTTCTATTATGTTATATTTAAATTAAATATTATTATAAGCTAAATGTCTAAACTAATTGACCCAAATTGACTTTGCTCGGTTCGATTTGGTCAAGTGATCGGTTCTATTTTCGTTTGACAACTAAATCGACCCAAATTGAACTGATGACACCCCTAATGTTATTTGGTAACTAATACTCTGACCTTTATTTCAGTTTTATTTTAGAAATTAAAAATCTCAACTTCTTACTATAAAAATAGCTGATTTATTTTATCTAAATATATTTATTTTCTATTTAAATATATAAGATTCATAATTAAATTCAACTTAAAAATAAATATTTATTATGTAATAATTATACTACTATAGGCTTTATAATGATAAATAATATTATTTATTATGACATATCGTAGTCTTTATTGAAATATTTATTTATTCATTTATTTGCTTTTGTTTTAATTATGCCATAAATTTTATTTAAATATATTTAATTTATTTAAAATATTTAATTTTAAGAATATTAAAATTAGTTGTTGTTGACCTTTATAAAAAAATTGAAAATAAAAACTAATTGTTATATTAGAGATTATATGTCATATTTGGTTAAATATTGTTTTGTGTTAATTATCACATACTAATTTGGGTTGTGATGACAAATCATTTTATATTGGGTGCAAATGTGATAGGTTATAAATTTTTCTTTATATAGGTAGTTCATCCTCTACTACAATTAGAGGATAAAACTTTACAATAAAAAGCAAAGTTTTTTTTTCTTCTTTTTAAATAAAGGTTTAACCTCTACCATCTATAAAAGCTCTACTTTTTCTTACAGTTTTTAAAATGTATACCAAACATTTTATTTTTATTAAACTCTACTTCAATTGGAGTTTTGGCGACATAAAGTTTGAAATAGAGTTACCAAACATACCCTAAATCTCCAGTACAAAAATAGTATGATAAAAGTTAGTCTAGGAAAAATATATATCTACAGAGTATATATGTTTCATAATCATTAAAATAAGTTGTTCCAGTTACTCCCCACAAACAAGCGGGAAACAAGGTTGGCTGACTGATTCAAGGAATAACTTGCTCCTCCTCCAAGAGCCTTCTGAACGATCTTCTCGCACCTAACCTAAAAAGGCGGTGGAACCAGGGTAGGAGTGAAAATACAAGTGTAAAGAGTTGGAGGTTTAGAGCATACCTTTCTCTGTAGAATGAGGTCCCTTTTTATAGTCGAGGGGGAAGCTTCCGGCATTTAAAGTCGTTTTCCGTCATGGGAGTGATTTATGCCTTTTCCTTATATGGATTTAATTGGCAATATCGAGATGTAAGTGTTACAATGTAAATGACCTTTCTGGTCTACCTCCAATTCGGGAATTCAATTTTCAGATCAAACTCATACTATGGACGAGACCCATCTCAATTCCACCATACAGAATGTCCAATGTCGAGCTGGTTGAGTTGGACAAACAAATGAAGGAATTGGAGAGTAATGACTTCATTAGAAAAAGTTCATCACCTTGGGGCGCTCTAGTTCTGTTTTATTCGCAAAAAGGATGGTTCGTTACCACTTTGCATCGACTGTCGCAAGTTGAATAACGCCACCATCAAGAACAAATACCCATTACCTAGGATCGATGACTTGTTCGACCAACTTAGAGATGCCAAATACTTATCTAAGATTGATTTACGATCCGACTATCATCAACTTCGAATCAGAGAGTCGAACGTAAATAAAACGACTTTCAGAACTTGGTACAGGCATTACGAGTTCTTGATCATACCATTTGGTCTAACAAATGCACCTGCAGCGTTCATAGATTTGATAAACCGCATCTTCAGCTATGATTAGACTGATTTGTGATGGTATTTGTAGATGATAGTTTGATATATTTTTCAACTGAAAAAGACCATAAGATACATCTGAGCATTGTCCTCAAGACCTTAAGAAGGCATTAGTTATATGCAAAGTTGAGTAAGTGTGAATTTTGGGCGAAGACCAAACTTCCAAGTCTAGTCCACTTTCCACAGCTATCCGTCGGCTCTAATGGCATTCCATGAATAAAGTTTTTCTTCTCATCAGACACACAAGACAGTCAACTACGGCGCAAATGACCATGAAGCTACAACTGTTGCTGCTACCGCATCTTCTACTCTTGTTGTCTTTTCCGGTCATGCTTCAAGCATCAGTCATCAAAGGTGTTTCCTTCGCAAGCATCAATATATCATGGGTTGTCAATCCAGGAACAACACTTGCATATTCTGACGGGGTGTATATCCCTATTTTCATTAACACCACAAGCCCACAACCAAATTACCCTTTCATTGGTTGTGGTTTCTACAGCCCTTCAACCCTTAATTCCTATTACTTCGTCGTTACCATCATGGCATGGAGTCCTCTAGTACTTGGGACAACAAACAGAGACAAGCCTATAAGAGCCCAATCCACACTTAAGCTCACCTTAGATGGAGATTTGGTGCTAAGAGATGTTGATGGTGCTCTTGCTTGGTCCACCAATACATCTCACAAGTCCGTATCAGCTATAAACCTCGATCTAAATGGTAATTTTTTTCTATTAGATGCAAAAAGATCAATTATATGGCAGTCTTTTGATCATCTAACAGATACATGGCTTCCTGGCCAAGTCCTAATTGCATGTTAGAGGCTCATTGCTACAGTTTCATCATCTAATCTCACTTCTGGTTCTTACTATGTTTCTGTTGTGAATAAGGGCTTGCATGCTTACTTTGAACCTGATGAACTTAATCTACCAGAAATGGATGGTGTGGTTGTCTACCAGAAATGTATGGTGTGGTTGTTGATAATGGAACTAAGACAATACCCCATTTGGATTGGGAGCCTCAATATATCTGGGGATGAATCAACCCCAAGGGTGTCTATGATTTATGTAGCTTTAAGAAAATATTTTTTTCAATATATGAGGTTGAATTCAGATGGACAACTTCTCGTATATCAATGGGACATAGGAAACAAGATGGAGGTTGGAGCGCGTAATGTGTAGGGCACAGTAAGTGGTTTAGATTCTTATGACTATCCTAACATTTGTTGAACTTATGGAATTTGCACAAATAACGGAACATTTAACCAACAATGTAGTTGCCCTATAGGATCACATGAAGATTTTAGCTACTTTGAGCCTTTACCAACGATGCAATACAAAGTTGGACCTCATGGATGTGCGAGAAGGACCCAATTGTCTTGCCAACATACTCAACTTCACCAACTTTTGCAGCTCAATGATGTTTCTTACGTTAACTTCATCACAATTCTTAGAAATATAGATGTACAGAGCTGCAAGGAGGCTTGTTTGAACATTTGTTCCTGTTAAGCTGCATTATTCAGGTATGATCACAACCTCTTAATTGGAAATTGCTCCTTACCATCTAAGATATTTTCATTGAAGACTAATAGACATAACAACAGTGGTTATAATTTCACCACATTTCTAAAGGTCCAGATGTCGGCTACCCTTTCAAGTCCCCCTCCTCTACCAACTATAGCAAACAATCCAAGTCACGTTCCATCAAAGGAAGGAAATAGATTGAGAACAATAATTCTTGTTTCTACGCTAGGTGCATTGTTTGTTATGCTACTCATTCTCGGCATTTGTGTTTTAGTTTTAGGGAACAAAAAAAATGTCAAAGGAACTAATGATAATGATGAAAATCAGGAAGAATAAGGTTATTTATATCAAGTATCTAAAATGCCTCAGAGGTTTTCTTATGAAGAATTGAGGATAGCCACAGAAAATTTTAGCATAAGACTTGGAGGAGGAGGATTTAGACCTAGTTTTGAAGGAGCCCTTGATAATAACACCAAGGTTGCAGTGAAGCGGTTGGATCAATTAGGTCAGGGAAGGAAACAAGTTTTGGTAGAGGTCAAGACAATTGGCAGCATTCATCATTTGCACTTGGTGAGATTGGTTGGATTCTGGGCTGAGAAGACACATCGGCTTTTAGTTTATGAGTATATGTACAATGGATCATTGGAGAAATGGATCTTTAATGAAAATGCCAAGTCTACTACTCTAGATTGGCAAACCAGATAGAAGATCATCCTCGACATAGCCAAAGGCATAACATATCTTCATGGGGAATGTCAAAAGAGAATAGCTCATTTGGATATTAAACCTCAAAACATCCTCTTAGATAGTAAATTCAAAGCCAAAGTTTTGGATTTTGGGTTAGCAAGGTTAATTGACAAGGAACAAAGTCAGGTGATAACAACGATGAGGGGAACACAGGGGTATTTGGCTCCTGAATGGTGATTGAACAGAAGAATAATAGAGAAAGTTGACGTCTATAGCTTTGGAGTTGTTGTCATGGAAATAATGTGTGGAAGAAGGAATTTGGACTACACATATCCTGAAGAAGACAACTGTTTACTGCGTGAGGTGAAGGAAAAGGCAGAAGAGAACCAACTATTGGACATAGTTGATAGACACTTGCAACAACATATGGAAGAAGCTATCGAGATGATGAAGATTGCCATTTGGTGTTTACAGGGTGACTTCCGTAGTAGGCCTTCTATGTCAATGGCGGTTAAGGTATTAGAGGGTGTAATGGAAATGGATCCTATTTCAGACTATAGCTTCTTAACTTTGATCCCAATGGAGGCTTCCAGAGCTGTCAATTCAGGTGGTTCAACACCATTGTTGGCATTAGTTCTATCAAGACCGAGGTGACGCGTAGGGGTACTGAGAACTATATCATTGTTCATTTCTTTGTAATTTCCTCTTAACCATCTTGAAAGGACCTTAGACACTTTTAAATGGTTAGAACTAGTTGTTTAAATTTTTCGAGTTTGTCACAAGTGTAAACCTACTAGACCTTTTATTTACTAAACCTACTAAAAGAAGTGCCCATTTAATAGAAACCAAAGGCACTTAGTTTTCCTGAAGTCCTGTTTTCATGTATTTGTACGACATCCTTATCTATAAATAGATCATAAATTTTCTGCAAAAGAAGTCTAGGGATTCATGAGTGACAAATTTTTTCCCTATAAAGCCATGATTTTTTTGGTATATCCACAAAAAAACACCAACAACTATAATATCCATAACTAGGCAACTTCTAGACAGTTGGGCGCCACGCCCGATTTTTCTTTTTTCATCTCAACCTCAGGCCAAACCACGGGGGTTTTTTTTACTGGACTACTTTGAGTGTGTCCCAATACCCTTCCAAACCCCCGAAGGTGACGGAACCCAGTTCCCATGCCTAGTTGAATTTTTGACCCTCCATCCGAAATTCAAGTTATTAAGAAAAATCGAAGATTAAAGTAAATTGTTCGGTCTCACCAAATACATGAAGTCATGTATTCATGTATTTGTACTACATCCTTATCTATATATATCATAAATTTTCTATGAAAGAAGTGCAAGGACGCATGAATGACAAATTTTTTCCCTATAAAGGCATGATTTTTTTGGTAGATCCACAAATAAACACTAACAACTATAATATCCATAACTAGGCAACTTCTAGACAGTTGGGCGCCACACCTAATTTTTCTTTCTTCATCTCAACCTCAGGCCAAACCACTGGGATATTTTCTACCGGACCACTTTGAGCGCATCCCAATACCCTCCCAGACCCCCGGAGGTGACAGAACCCAGTTCCCATGCCTAGTTGAATTTTTGACCCTTCATCCAGAATTCAAGTTATTAAAAAAAATCAAAAATTAAAGTAAACTGTTCGACCTCACCGAGGCCAAACCACGGGGTTTTCTTTTACCAGACCACTTTGAGCGCGTCCCAATACCTTCGGACGAGCCCCCGGAGGCGACGAAACCAATTTCCCATGCTCGGTTGAACTTTTGGGCCTCCATCCGAAATTCAAGTTATTAAGAAAAATCGAAGAATAAAGTAAATTGTTCGGCCTCACCAAGGCCGAACCATGAGGTGTTTTCTTAGCGGACCACTTTGAGCACGTGCAAATATCCTCCCACGAGCCCCCGGAGGCGACGTAACCAAGCTCCCATGCCCTGTTGAATTTTTGGACCCCTATCTGGAATTCAAGTTATTAAGAAAAATTGAATATTAAAGTGAATTGTTCTACCTCATTGAGGCCAAACCATGGGGTTTTTTTTTTACCAGACCACTTTAAGCGCGAACCAATACTGTCCTACGAGCCCCTGAAGGTGACGAAACCTGGTTCCCATGCCAAGTTGAATTTTTTACACACATCCAAAATTCAAGTTATTATGAAAAATTGAAGATTAAAGTAAATTGTTCGGCCTCACCGAGGCGAAACCACAGGGTATTTTTTTATTGGACCACTTTGAGCTACCTTCCCACGAGCCCCCGGAGGTGACAAAACCAAGTTCCCATGCCCGGTTGAATTTTTGACCCCCCATCCAGAATTCAAGTTATTAAGAAAAACCAAAGATTAAAGTAAACGGGTCGACCTCACCGAGGTCAAACCATGAGGTTTTTTTTTACCGGACCACTTTAAGCGCGTCCCAATATCCTCCCACAAGCCCTTGAAGGCGATGAAACCTAGTTCCCATACCCGTTTGAGTTTTTGACACCCCATCCGAAATTCAAGTTATAATGAAAAATTGAAGATTAAAGTAAATTGTTCGGCCTCAACGACGCCCAACCACGAGATTTGTTTTTACCAGACCATTTTAATCGTGTCCAAATACCCACTGACGAGCCCGCGGAGGTGACGGAACTAAGTTCCCATGCCCGGTTGAATTTTTGGACCCCCATCCAGAATTCAAGTTATTAAGAAAAATCGAAGATTAAAGTTAATTGTTCGGCCTCAACGAGGCCAAACCACGAGGTTTTTCTTTTACTGGACCACTTAGAGCGCGTCGCAATACCCTCCCGTGAGCCCACAGAGGCAACAATACCCAATTCCCATGCTCGGTTGAATTTTTGACACCCCATCCAGAATTCAAGTTATAATGAAAAATTCAGCCTCATCGAGGCTAAACCACGGGGTGGTTTTTTGTGGGACCACTTTGAGCCTGTCCAAATACCCTCCCATGAGCCCTAAGAGGTGACAGAACCCAGTTCTCATGCCGGTTGAGTTTTTGATTCCCCATTCGGAATTCAAGTTATTTGGAAAAATTCGGCCTCACCGAGGCCAAACCACGGGGTGGTTTTTTGTGGGACTACTTTGAGCATGTCCAAATACGCTCCCACGAGCCCCCAGAGGTGACCAAATCCAGTTCCCATGTCGGTTGAATTTTTGATCCCCCATTCGGAATTCAAATTATTAGGAAAAACTCAGCCTCATCGAGGCCAAACCACGGGGTGGTTTTTTGCGAGACCACTTTGAGCTCGTCCAAATACCCTCCAACGAGCCTCGCGGAGACGACGAAACCAAGTTTTCATGCTCAGTTGAATATTTACACCCCCATCCATAATTCAAGTTATTAAGAAAAATTGAAGATTAAAGTTAATTGTTCGGCGTCACTGAGGCAAAACCACAAGATTTTTTTTACTGGACTACTTTGAGCATGTCCCAATACCCTCCCAGGAGCCCCCGGAGATGACAGAACCCAGTTCCATGCCCAATTTAGTTTTTGACACCCTATCCGAAATTCAAGTTATTAAGAAAACCCGAATATTAAAGTAAATTGTTCGGCCACTGCGAGGCCAAACAATGGGTTTTTTTTTTCGGACCCCTTTGAGCGTGTGCCAATACAAACCCACGAGACCCCGGAGGCTACGGAACGAAGTTCCCATGCTCGGTTGAATTTTTGGACCGGCATCCGGAATTCAAGTTATTAAGAAAAAATGAAGATTAAAGTTAACTGTTCTGCCTCATCGAGGCAAAACCACTGGTTGTTTTTATACTAAACCAGATTGAGCGTGTCCCAATACCCTCTCATGAGCCCACGTGCCCCCGGAGACGACTCAACCCAGTTCCAATGCCCCGTTGAATTTTGTACACCCCATATGAAATTCAAGTTATTAAGAAAAACTAAAGGTTAAAGTAAATTGTTCGACCTCACTGAGGCCAAACCACAGAGTGGTTTTTTACCGGACCACTTTGAGCCCGTCGCAATACCCTCCCATGAGCCCTCAGAGGCAACAGAACCCAGTTCCCATGTCGGTTGAACTTTTGATCCCCCATTCAGAATTCAAGTTATTAAGAAAAATCGAATATTAAAGTAAATTGTTCGGCCTCACCGAGGGGAAACCACGGGGTTTTCTTTTACCGGACTACTTTGAGCCCGTCCCAATACCCTCCCATGAGCCCCCGGAGGCGACAGAACCCAGTTCCCATGCCGGTTGAACTTTTTATTCCCCATTTGGAACTCAAGTTATTAAAAAAAATTGAATATTAAAGTAAATTGTTTGGCCTCACCGAGGGGAAACTTCTGGGTTTTCTTTTATCGGACCACTTTGAGCCCGTCCCAGTACCTTCCCATGAGCCCTCAGAGGCGACAAAACCTAGTTTCCTTGCCGGTTGAACTTTTGATCCCCCATTCGGAATTCAAGTTATTAAGAAAAATTGAATATTAATGTAAACTGTTCGACCTCATCGAGGCCAAACCATGGGGTTTTTTTTTTCAGACCACTTTGAGCGCGTCCAAACAGCCTCCAACGAGCCCCCGAAGGCAATAGAACCAAGTTTCAAAGATCGGTTGAACTTCGAGACCCCATCCGGAATTCAAGTTATTAAGAAAAATAGAATATTAAAGTAAATTGTTCGACCTCACCAAGGCCGAACCATGGGGCTTTTTTTTGGCGGACCACCTTAAGAATGTCCTAATACCCTCCCACCAGCCCCTGGAAATGACGAAACCCAATTCCCATGCCCTGTTGAATTTTGACACCCCATTGGAAATTCAAGTTATTAAGAAAAACTGAAGATTAAAGTAAATTGTTTGGCCTCACTGAAGCCGAAACACAGGGTTTCCTTTTACCGAACCACTTTGAGCCCGTCCCAATACCCTCCCATGAGCCCCCGGAGGCGACAAAACCCTGTTTCCATGCCGATTGAACTTTTGATCCCCTATTCAGAATTGAAGTTATTAAGAAAAATCGATTATTAAAGTAAATTGTTTGGCCTCCCCAAGGCCAAACCATGGGATTTTTTTTTGCGACCACTTTGAGCGCGTCCCAATACCATCCCACGAGCCTTCGGAGGCGACGAAACCAAGTTCCCATGCTCGGTTGAATTTTTGGACCTCCATCTGGAATTCAAGTTATTAAGAAAAAGCAAAGATTAAAGTAAACTATTAGACCTCACCAAGGCCAAACCACGAGGGTTTTTTTTACCGGACCACTTTGAGCCCATGCTATTACCCTCCCACGAACCCCGAATGCGACGAAACCAAGTTCCCTTGCCTGGTTGAATTTTTGGACCCCCATTCGGAATACAAGTTATTAAGAAAAATCGAAGATTAAAGTTAATTGTTCGGCCACAGCTAGGCAAAACCACAGTGTTTTTTTTACCGGACCACTACTAGTGCATCCTAATACCCTCCCATGAGCCCCTGGAGGCGACGAAACTCAGTTCCCATGCCTGGTTTAATTTTTGAACCCCCATCTAGAATTCAAGTTATTAAGAAAAACTGAAGATTAAAGTTAACTATTGGGCCTCAGAGAGGCCAACACACGGGGTTTTGTTTTACCAGACCACTTTGAGTTCGTTTTAATACCCTTCCACGAGCCTCCAGAGGTGACGAAACCAAGTTTCCATGCCCGGTTGAATTTTTGGACCCCCATCCAGAATTAAAGTTATTAAGAAAAATTGAATATTTTGTTAACTGTTCAGCCTCACTGGGCAATAACCACCGGGTTTTTTTTTGCCAGACGACTTTGAGCGTGTTCCAATACACTCCAATGAGCCCCTGGAGATGACGAAACCTAGTTTCCATAAGCCCCAGACTACTTTGAGCACGTCGCAATACCATGCCATAAGCCCTGGGAGGCGATAGAACCCAGTTCCAATGCCCGGTTTAATTTTTGGACCCCCATCCAAAATTCAAGTTATTACGAAAAACTGAAGGTTAAAGTTAATTGTTCAGCCTCAGCGAGGCCCAACCACGGGGTTTTTTTTATCGGAAGATTTTGAGCGCATCCCAATACCCTCCCACGAGCCCCTGGAAGTGATGGAACCCAGGTCCCATGCCCGGTTGAAATTTTGACCCTCCATCCGGAATTCAAGTTATTAAGAAAAATCGAAGATTAGAGTAATTTGTTCGGCTTCACTGAGGCCAAACCACGGGGTTTTCTTTTACCAGAACGCTTTGAGCACGTCCCAATACCCTCCCACGAGCCCCCAGAGCCGACTAAACCAAGTTCCAATGCTCGGTTTATATTTTGGACCCCCATCTGGAATACAAGTTATTAAGAAAAATCGATGATTTAGGTCAATTGTTCGGCCTCAACGATGCCAAACCACAAGGTTTTTTTTTACTAGACCACTTTGAGGGCTTCCCAATGCCCTCTCATGAGCCCTCGGAGGCAACGAAACCCAAATCCCATGCCCGATTAAAATTTTTACCCTTTATCCAGAATTCAAGTTATTTAGAAAAACTTAAGATTAAAGTAAACTGTTCGGCCTCAGAGAGGCAAAACCACAAGGTTTTCTTTGACCAGACCACTTTGAGCGCGTCCCAATAACCTCCCACGAGCCCCTTGAGGCGACGAAACCCAATTTCCATGCCCGGTTGAATTTTTGGAGCACTATCCGAAATTCAAGTTATTAAGAAAAATTGAAGATTAAAGTAAATTGTTCGGCTTCACAGAGGCAAAACCACGGGGTTTTCTTTGAGCGCATCCCAATACCCTCCTACGAACCCCCAGAGGGGACGAAACCAAGTTCCCATGCTTGGTTGAATTTTTGGACCCCCATTCGGAAATCAAGTTCTTAAGAAAAATTGAAGATTAAAGTTAACTGTCCCAATACCCTCCCACTATCCCCCAGAGACAGAACCCAGTTCCCATGCCTGGTTGAGTTTTTGACACCCCATCCGAAATTCAACTTACTGAGAAAAACCAAAGATTAAAGTAAGTTGTTCAGCCCTAATTGAGTTTTTGACCCCCTATCCAGAATTTAAGTTATAAAAAAAATCAAAAATTAAAGTAAATTATTCGGCCTTACCGAGGACAAACCACGGGATTTTCTTTGACCAGACCACTTTGAGCACGTCCTAATGCCCTCCCACAAGCCCCCGAAGGTGAAGGAACCCAGTTCCCATGCCCAGTTGAATTTTTGGAACCCATCCCGAATTCAAGTTATTAAGAAAAATTGAAGATTAAATCTAACCACAAGGTTTTTCACACTGGACAACTTCGAGAGCATCCAAATACTCTCCAACGAACCCCTGGATGTAACGGAACCCACTTCCCATGCCTGAATGAATTTTTGGACCCCCATCTAGAATTCAAGTTATTAAGAAAAAATGAAGATTAAAGTTAATTGTTCGGCCCTAGCGAGGCAAAACCACGATGTTTTGTTTTACTAGACCACTTCGAGCGCATCCCAATACCCTCCCTTGAGCCGCTGGAGGAAACGTAATCCAGTTCCCATGCCTGGTTTAATTTTTGGACCCCCATCCAGAATTCAAGTTATTAAGAAAAACTAGAGATTAAAGTTAACTATCCGGCCTCACCGAGGCCAATGCTTGGGTTTTTTTTTTACCGGACCACTTTGAGCGCGTCTCAATACCCTTCCACGAGCCTACGGAGTCAACGGAACCAAGTTCCCATGCCCGGTTGAATTTTTGGAGCCCCATTTGGAATTCAAGTTATTAAGAAAAATAGAAGATTAAAGTTAACTGTTCGACCTCACCGAGGAATAACCCCGGGGTTTTTTTTTGCCGAACCACTTTGAGAGTGTCCCAATATCCTCCGACGAGCCCCCGAAGATGACGAAACCTAGTTTCCCTGCCCAGTTGAATTTTTGACACCCCATCCAAAATTCAAGTTATTAAGAAAAATTGAACATTAAAGTAAATTGTTCAGCCTCACCGAGGCAAAACCATGAGGTTTTTTTATCAGACCACTTTGAGCGCATTCCGTTATCCTCCCACGAGCCCCTGGAGGCGACAGAACCCATTTTTCATGCCTGTTGAATTTTTAATCCCCCATTTGGAATTCAAGTTATTAAGAAAAACCGAATATTAAAGTAAATTGTTCGGCTTCACCGTGGCCAAACCATGGGATTTTTTTTATCAGACAACTTTAAGCACATCCCAATACCCTTCGACGAGCCTCGAAGACGATGAAACCCAGTTCTCATGCCCGGTTGAATTTTTGACACCCCATCTGGAATTCAAGTTATTATGAAAAATTGAAGATTAAAGTAAATTGTTCGGCCTCATCAAGCCCAAACCACGGGGTGTTTATTTACCATACCACTTTGAACACGTCCAAATACCCTCCGACGAGTCCCTGAAGCTGATGGAACCAAGTTCCCTTGCCCGGTTGAATTTTTGGACCCCCATCCCAAATTCAAGTTATTAAGAAAAACTAAAGATTAAAGTTAACTATTCGGCCTCACCGAGGCTAATGCACGAGTTTTTTTTTACCGGACCACTTTGAGCGCGTCTCAATACCCTTCCACTAGCCTACGGAGGCAACAGAACCAAGTTCCCATGCTCGATTGAATTTTTGGACCCCCATTTGGAATTCAAGTTATTAAGAAAAATAGAAGATTAAGGTTAAGTGTTCGACCTCAACGAGGAATAACCCCGGGGTTTTTTTTTGCCGAACCACTTTGAGAGTGTCCCAATACCTTCCGACGAGCCCCCGAAGATGACGAAACCTAGTTTTCCTGCTCGGTTGAATGTTTGACGCCCCATCCAAAATTCACATTATTAAGAAAAATCGAACATTAAAGTAAATTGTTCGGCCTCACCGAGGCAAAACCATGGGTTTTTTTTTTATCAGACTACTTTGAGAGCATTTCGTTATCCTCCCACGAGCCCCTGGAGGCGACATAACCCATTTTTCATGCCTGTTGAATTTTTGATCCCTCATATGGAATTCAAGTTATTAAGAAAAATCGAATATTAAAGTAAATTGTTCGGCTTCACCGTGGCCAAACCATGAGATTTTTTTTATCAGACAACTTTAAGCACATCCCAATACCCTCCTACGAGCCTCGAAGACGATGAAACCTGGGTCTCATGCACGGTTGAATTTTTGACACCCCATCTGGAATTCAAGTTATTATGAAAAATCGAAGATTAAAGTAAACTGTTCGGCCTCATCAAGCCCAAACCACGGGGTGTTTATTTACTAGACCACTTTAAACACGTCCAAATACCCTCCGACGAGCTCCTTAGGCTGATGGAACCAAGTTCCCTTTCCCGGTTGAATTTTTGGACCCCCATCCAGAATTCAAGTTCTTAAGAAAAACTAAAGATTAAAGTTAACTATTCGGCCTCACCGAGGCCAATGCACGAGTTTTTTTTTACCGGACCACTTTGAGCGCGTCTCAATACCCTTCCACGAGCCTACGGAGGCAACAAAACCAAGTTCCCATGCCCGGTTGAATTTTTGGACCCCTATTTGGAATTCAAGTTATTAAGAAAAGTAGAAGATTAAAGTTAACTGTTCGACCTCACCGAGGAATAACCCCGGGGTTTTTTTTTGTCGAACCACTTTGAGAGTGTCCCAATACCCTCCGACGAGCACCCGAAGATGACGAAACCTAGTTTCCTTGCCCGGTTGAATTTTTGACACCCCATCCAAAATTCAAGTTATTAAGAGAAATCGAACATTAAAGTAAATTGTTCGGCCTCACCGAGGCAAAACCATGGGGTTTTTTTTATTAGACCACTTTGAGGGCATTCCGTTGTCCTCCCACGAGCCCTTGGAGGTGACAGAACCCATTTTTCATGCCTGTTGAATTTTTTATCCCCATATGGAATTCAAGTTATTAAGAAAAATCGAATATTAAAGTAAATTGTTCGGCTTCACCGTGGCCAAACTATGGGATTTTTTTTTCCAGACAACTTTAAGCACATCCCAATACCCTCCCACGAGCCTCGAAGACGATGAAATCCGGTTCTCATGCCCGGTTGAATTTTTGACACCCCATATGGAATTCAAGTTATTATGAAAAATCGATGATTAAAGTAAACTGTTCGGCCTCATCAAGCCCAAACCACAGGGTGTTTATTTACCAGACCACTTTGAACACGTCCATATACCCTCCCACGAGCCCCTGTAGCTGATGGAACCAAGTTCCCTTTGCACGGTTGAATTTTTGGACCCCCATACGAAATTCAAGTTATTAAGAAAAATTGAAGATTACAAATAATTGTTCGGCCCCTAGAGGTAACGAAACCCAGTTCCAAGTCCCAGTTTATTTTTTGGACGCCCATCCAGAATTCAAGTTATTAAAAAAAATTGAAGATTAAAGTAAAGTGTTCGGCCTCACAGAGGAAAAACCATGGGGTTTTCTTTTACCAGACCACTTTGACCGAGTCCTAATACCCTCCCACGAGCCCCTGGAGGTGACGGAACCCAATTCCATGCCCGGGTGAATTTTTAGACCACCATCCAAAATTCAAGTTGTTAAGAAAAATTGAGGATTAAAGTTAATTATTCGGTCTCAGCGAGGCCAAACCACGGGGTTTTTTTTTACTGGACCACTTTGAGAGCTTCCCAATACCCTCCCACAAGCCCCCGAAGGTGATGGAACCCAAATATCATGCTCGATTAAATTTTTAACCCCCTATCTGGAATTTAAGTTATTAGGAAAAATTGAAGATTACTATAAACTGTTCGGCCTCACAGAGGCAAAACCTCGAGGTTTTCTTTGACAAGGCCACTTTGAGCGCGTCCTAATACCTTCCCACGAACCACCGTAGGTGATGGAACCAAATTCCCATGCTCGGTTGAATTTTTGGATCCCAATCCGGAATTCAAGTTATTATGAAAAATCGAAGATTAAAGTTAACTGTTCGGCCTCACCGAGGCAAAACCACAAGGTTTTTTTTTACCAAACCACTTTGAGCGTGTCCGAATATCCTCCCACGATCTCCCAGAGATGACGGAACCCAGTTCCCATGCCCTATTGAGTTTTTGACACCCCATTTGAAATTCAAGTTATTAAGAAAAATCGAAGATTAAAGTCAACTGTTCGGCCTTAGCCAGGCCAAACCACGAGAGTTTTTCTTTACCGGAGCACTTTGAGCGCTTCCCATTACCCTCCCATGAGCCCCAGAGGCGACGAAACTCAAATCCCATGCCGAATTAAATTTTTGACCCCCCATCCGGAATTCAAGTTATTAAGAAAAACAAAAGATTAAAGTAAACTATTCGGCCTCATAGAGGCAAAACCACGGGTTTTTTTTATTGAACCACTTTGACTATGTCCCAATACCCTCCCATGAGCTCCTGAAGGTGACAAAACCCATTTCCCATGCCCGGTTGAATTTTTGGACCCCCATCGGGAATTCAAGTTATTAAGAAAAACCGAAGATTAAATATAATTGTTCGGCCTCACCAAGGCCAAACCACAAGGTTTTTTCTTATCGGAGAACTTCGAGAGTGTCCAAATACCCTCCAACGAGCCCTCGGAGGTGATGGAACCCAATTCCCATGCCCAATTGAATTTTTGGGCCCCCATCTGGAATTCAAGTTATTAAGAAAAATCGAAGATTAAAGTTAATTGTTCAGCTCACTGAGGCCAAACCACTGGGCTTTTTCTTACCTGACAACTTCGAGAGCATCAAAATACCCTCCCACGAACCCCTAGACGTGACGAAGGTCAGATCCCATGCCCGGTTGGATTTTTGGCCCTCCTTGAGGAATTCAAGTTATGAAGAAAATCTGTAGATTAAAGTAAATTGTTCCACCTCACCGAGGCAAAACCATGGGGATTTTGTTTACCATACCACTTTGAGCGCGTCCCAATACCCTCCCCATGAAAAACCCAAGAGGCGACATAACCCAGTTCCCATGCCCGATTAAATTGTTGGACCCCCATCCAGAATTCAAGTTATTAAGAAAAACCGAAGATTAAAGTTAATTGTTGGCCCTTAGCGAGGCCAAACAATGAGGTTTTTCTTACCATACCACTTTGAGCGCGTCCCAATACCCTCTCATGAACCCCTAGAGACGACTGAACCCAGTTTCCATGCTCGGTTGAATTTTTGGACCCCCATCCTGAATTCAAGTTATTAAGAAGAATCGAAGATTAAAGTTAATTGTTAGGACTTAGCAAGACCAAAACACGGGGTTCTTTTTTTCTTGACCACTTTGGCAGTGTCCAAATATCCTCCCACGAACCCCCGGACGCTACGAAACCCAGTTCCCCATGCCCGGTTCAATTTTTGGACCCCTATCCCGAATTCAAGTTATTAAGAAAAATTGAATATCAAAGTTAATTGTTCGGACTCAGCGAGGCCAAACCACAGGGTTTTTTTTTTATACCGGACCACTTTGAGCTCTTCCTATTACCCTCCCACGAGCCCCTGGAGGTAACAGAACCCAAATCCCATGCCAGATTAAATTTTTGACCCCCATTCCGGAATTCAAGTTATTAAGAAAAATTGAAGATTAAAGTAAATTGTTCGGCCTCACAGAGGCAAAACCATGGGTTTTTTTTTACTGGACCACTTTGACCACGTCTCAATACCCTCCCACTAGTCGCCGAAGCCGATGGAACCCAGTTCCCATGCCGGTTGAATTTTTGGAGCCCCATCCGAAATTCAAATTCAAGTTCTTAAGAAAAATCGAATATTAAAGTTAATTGTTTGGCCTCTGCGAGGCCAAACCACTGGATTTTGTTTTTTACCGGACCACTTTGAGCACTTCCCAAAACCCTCCCACGAGCCCCCGTAGGTGATGAAACCCAGTTCCCATGCCCGGTTGAATTTTTGGACCTCCATCCGAAATTCATACTATTAAGAAAAATCAAAGATTAAAGCTAATTGTTCGGCCTTAGCGAGGCCAAAACACAGTGTTTTTATTACCATACCAGTTTGAGCGCGTCCCAATACCCTCCCACGAACCCGCAGAGGCGACTGAACCTAGGTCCCATGCCCTGTTGAATTTTGGGACCCCTATTCGGAATTCAAGTTCTTAAGAAAAATCAAAAATTAATGTTAATTGTTTGGCCTCAGCGAGGCCAAACCACGGGATTTTTTTTTACCGGACGACTTTGAGCGCTTCCAAAAACCCTCCCACTAGCCCCTGTAGGCGACGAAACCCAGTTCCCATGCCCGATTGAATGTTTGAACCTCCATCTGGAATTCAAGTTATTAAGAAAAATTGAATATTAAAGTTAGTTGTTCGGCCTTAGCGAGGCCAAACCATGGGGTTTTTATTACTATACCACTTTGAGAGCATCCAAATACCATCCCACGAACCCCCGGAGGTGACAGAACCCAGTTCCCCATGCCCAGTTGAATTTTTGGACCCCCATCCGAAAATCAAGTTATTAAGAAAAACTGAATAGTAAAGTTAATTGTTCGGACTCAACGAGGCCAAACCACGTGGTTTTTTTTTACTGGACCACTTCCAATACCCTCCCACGAGCCCGCTGAGGCGACGAAATCCAAATCCCATGCTCGAATAAATTTTTGACCCCCCATCCAGAATTCAAGTTATTAAGAAAAAATGAAGATTAAAGTAAACTGTTCAGCCTCACAGAGGAAAACCATGGGTTTTTTTTTACTGGACCAATTTGACCGGGTCCCAATACCCTCCCACGAGCCCCCGGAGGCAACGGAACCCAGTTCCCATGCCCGGTTGAATTTTTGGACCGCCATCCAGAATTCAAGATATTAAGAAAAAACGAAGATTATAGTAAATTGTTTGCCCTCACCGAGACCAAACCACTGGGTTTTCTTTGACCAGACCACTTTGACCATGTCCCAATACCCTCCCACGAACCCTCTGGAAGTGTTGGAACCCAGTTCCCATGCCCGGTTGGATTTTTGGACCCCCATTCGGAATTCAAGTTATTAAAAAAAATCGAAGATTAAAGTTAACTGTTCGGCCTCACCGAGGCCAAACCATAGGGTTTTTTCTTAGCAGACAACTTCGAGAGCATCCGAATACCCTCCCACGAACCGTCTAAGGTGACAGAACCCAGGTCCACTTCCCGGTTAAATTTTTGACCCTGCATCCGAAATTCAAGTTATAAAGACAAATCGAAGATTTAAGTTAATTGTTCGGCCTCAGGGAGGCCCAACAACGAGGTTTTTTTACCGGACCACTTTGAGTGCGTCCCAATACCCTCTCACGAGCCCCAGTAGGCGACGGAACCAAGTTCCTGTGCTCGATTGAAATTTTGGACCCCCATCTGGAATTCAAGTTATTAAGAAAAATTGAAGATTAAAGTTAACTGTTCGGCCTCACCGAGGCAAAATCACGAGTTTTTTTTTTACCGGACGACTTTGAGTGTGTCTCAATACCCTTCCCCGAGCCCCCGTTGACGACGAAACCCAGTTTCGAAAAGCCGGGTTAATTTTTTGACACCCCATCCGAAATTCAAGTTAATAAGAAAAATCGAAGATTAAAGTAAATTGTTCGGCCCCGGTTGAATTTTTGACCCCTTATCCGGAATTCAAGCTATTAAGAAAAATCGAATATTAAAGTAAACTGTTCGGCTCACCGACGCCAAACCACAGGGTTTTTTTCGACCGGACAACTTGGAGAGCATCCAAATACCCTCCAACGAGCCCCCGGAGTTGATGGAACCCAGTTCCCATGCCCAATTAAATTTTTGGACCCCATCCAGAATTCAAGTTATTAAGAAAAATCGAAGATTAAAGTTAACTATTCAGCCTCTCTGAGGCCAAACCACTGGGCTTTTTCTTACCGGACAACTTCAAGAGCGTCCAAATACCCTCCAACGAGCCCCCGGAGGCAACGGAACCCAGTTCCCATGCCCGGTTGAATATTTGGACCCCCATTCGGAATTCAAGTTATTAAAAAAAATAGAAGATTAAAGTTAAATGTTCGGCCTCACTGAGGCCAAACCACAAGGTTTTTTCTTACTGGACAACTTTGAGAGCATCCAAATACCCTCCCACGAACCGTGGAAGGCGACAGAACCCAAATCTAATTCCCGATTAAATTTTTGACCCTGCGTCTGAAATTCATATTATTAAAAAAAATTGAAGATTAATGTTAACTGTTTGGCCACACAGAGGCCAAACCACGAGGGTATTTTTTTGTCGGACAACTTTGAGTGCGTCCCAATACCTTCCCACGAGCCCCCGTAGGCAATAGAACCAAGTTCCCATGCTCTGTTGAGTTTTTGTCCGCCCATCCAGAATTCAAGTTATTAAGAAAAATCGAAGATTAAAGTTAACTGTTCGAGATCACAGGAGGCAACAGAACAGAAATGCCATGCCCGATTAAATTTTTCACCCTCATCCGAAATTCAAGTTATTAAGAAAAACTGAAGAATAAAGTTAACCGTTTGGCCTCACAGAGGCAAAACCACGGGGTTTTTTTTTACTAGACTACTTCCAGCCGGTCCCAATATCCTCCCACGAGCCACTGAAGGCGACGAAACCCAGTTAACATGCCCGGTTGAATTTTTGACCCTCCATCCGAAATTCAGGTTATTAAGAAAAATAGAAGAATAAAATAAATTGTTCGACCTCACTGAGGAAAAACCACGACGATTTTTTTTACCAGACCACTTTGAGCGCATCCCAATACCCTCCCACGAGTCCCCGGAGGCAACGAAACCTAGTTCCCATACCTGACTAAATTTTTGATGCCCCATCCGAAATTCAAGTTAATAAGAAAAACTGAAGATTAAAGTAAACTATTCGGCCTCACAGAGGCAAAACCACGAGTTTTTCTTTTTTACTAGACCACTTTGATCGTGTCGCAATACCCTCTCATGAGCCCCCAAAGGTGATGGAACCCAGTTCCCGTGCCCGGTTGAATTTTTGGACCCCCATCCGAAATTTAAGTTATTAAGAAAAACATAAGATTAAAGTGAATTGTTTAGACTCAGTGAGGCAAAACCACGTGGGTTTTTTTTAACTAAACCACTTTGAGCACTTCTCAATACCCTCCCACGAGCCCCCGGAGGCGGCGGAACCCAAATCCCATGCGCAATTAAATTTTTGATCCCCCATCCAAAATTCTAGTTATTAAAACAATATGAAGATTAAAGTTAATTATTTGGCCTCACAGAGGCCAAACCACCGGGTTCTTTCCTACCAGACAACATCAACCTTGTCCAAATACCCTTCAACGAGTCGCCGGATGCGATGAAACCCAATTAACATTTCTGTTTGAATTTTTGACCCCCCATCCCAAATTCAAGTTATAAAGAAAAATCGAAGATTAAAGTAAATTGTTTCGTCCCGGTTGAATTTTTGACCCCCTATTCGAAATTCAAATTATTAAGAAAAATCGAAGAATAAAGTTAACTGTTCGGCCTCACAGAGGCCAAACCACAGGGTTTTTTCCTACCGTACAACTTTGAGAGCGTCCAAATAGCCTCCCACGAGCTGCCAGAGGTGATGAAACCCAGTTAACATTCCCGGTTCAATTCTTGACCCCTCATCCAAAATTCACGTTATTACGAAAAATCAAATATTAAAGTAAATTGTTCGGCCCCGATTGAATTTTTGACCCCCCATATGGAATTGAAGTTATTAAGAAAAAACGAAGAATTAAGTTAATTGGTCGGCCTCATAGAGGCCAAACCACAAGGTTTTTTCCTACCAGACAACTTCGAGCCCGTCAAAATAGCCTCGCACAAGCCGTTGAAGGCTACGAAATCCAGTTAACATGCCCGGTTGAATTTTTGACCCTCCATCCGGAATTCATGTTATTAAGAAAAAACGAAGAATAAAATAAATTTTTTGGCTTCATCGAGGAAAAACCACGGCGGTTTTTTTTATCGGACCACTTTGAGTACTTCCCAATACCCTCCGACGAGCCCCCGGAGGCAACGGAACCTAGCTCCCATGCCTGATTAAATTTTTGACCCCCCATTTAGAATTCAAGTTAATAAGAAAACTGAAGATTAAAGTAAAATATTCGGCCTCACAGAGGCAAAACCACGGGTTTTTTTTTACTGGACCACTTTGACCCTGTCCCAATACCTTCTTATGAGGCCCCAAAGGTGATGGAACAAAGTTCCCATGCCTGGTTGAATTTCTGGACCCCCATATGGAATTCAAGTTAGTAAGAAAAATAAAAGGTTAAAGTTAACTGTTCGGCCTCACCGAGGCGAAACCACAGGGTTTCTTCTTACCGGACAACTTTGAGAGCATCCCAATATCCTCTCACGAGCCCCCGGAGATGACGGAACGCAGATCCTATGCCCGGTCGATTTTTTGACACCCCATCCAAAATTCAAGTTATTAAGAAAAACTGAAGATTAAAGTAAACTATTCGGCCTCACAAAGGTAAAACCACAATTTTTTTTTTACTGGACTACTTTGACTCTGTCCCAATACCCTCTCATGAGCCCCCAAAGGTGATGGAACCCAACCCCCATGCCCGGTTGAATTTTTGGACCCCCAAATGGAATTGAAGTTATTAAGGAAAACCGAAGGTTAAAGTTAACTGTTCGGCCTCAACGAGGCCAAACCACAGGGTTTTTTCTTACCGGACAACTTTGAGAGCGTCCAAATACCCTCCCACGAGCCCCCGGAGACGATGGAACCCCGTTCCTATGCCTGGTTGATTTTTTGACCCCCCATCTGAAATTCAAGTTATTAAGAAAAATCGATGATTAAAGTAAATTGTTCAGCCCCGGTTGAATTTTTGACCCCCATCCGGAATTCAAGTTTTTAAGAAAAACTGAATATTAAAGCAAATTGTTCAGCCTCACTTCAACTAGAACAAACCATAGGCGTCCAAATACCCTCTCACGAGCCGCCGCAAGCGACGAAACCCAGTTCCAATGCTCGGTTGAATTTTTGACCCGCTATCCGAAATTCAAGTTATTAAGAAAAATTAAAGATTAAAGTTAACTAATCGGCCTTACAGAGGCTGAACTACGGGGTTTTTTTTTTACTGAACCACTTTGAGTTCGTCCCAATACCCTCCCATGAGCCCCCGTGGGCAACAGAACCTAGTTCGCACGCTCAGTTGAATTTTTGGACCCCCATTCATAATTCAAGTTCTTAAGAAAAACCGAAGATTAAATTTAATTGTTCGACCTTAGCAAGGCCAAACAATGAGTCTTTTTTACCGTACCACTTTGAGCATGTCCCAATACCATCCCACGAGCCCTCAGATACGACGGAACCTAGTTTCCATGCCGGGTTGATTTTTTGACACAACATTTGAAATTCATGTTAATATGAAAAATTGAAGATTAAAGTAAAATGTTCGGCCTCACAGAGGCAAAACCACATGTTTTTTTTGTACTGGACCACTATGACCGTGTCCCAATACCCTCTCATGAGGCCCCAAAGGTGATGGAACAAAGTTCCCATGCCTAGTTGAATTTCTGGACCCCCATATGGAATGCAAGTTATTAAGAAAAATCGAAGGTTAAAGTTAACTGTTCGGCCTCACCGAGGCGAAACCATAAGGTTTTTTCTTACCGGACAACTTCGAGAGCATCCCAATACCCGGTCCAATTCCCGGTTAAATTTTTGACCCTGCATCCGAAATTCAAGTTATTAAGAAAAATCGATGATTAAAGTAAATTGTTCAGCCCCGATTGAATTTTTTACCCCTATCCGGAATTCAAGTTATTAAGAAAAACTGAATATTAAAGTAAATTGTTCAGCCTCACTTCACCTAAGCCAAACCATAGGGTTTTTTCCGACCGGACAACTTCGAGCACGTCCAAATACCCTCTCACGAGCCGCCGCAGGGGACGAAACCCAGTTCCAATGCCCGGTTTAATTTTTGAGTCACTATCCGAAATTCAAGTTAACTAATCGACCTCACAGAGGCTGAACTACAAGGGTTTTTTTTACTGAACCTAGTTCGCATGCTCGGTTAACTAATACCCTCCCACGAGCCCCCGTAGGCTCCAGAACCTAGTTCGCATGCTCGGTTGAATTTTTGGACCCCCATTCGGAATTCAAGTTATTCAGAAAAACTGAAGATTAAATTAAATTGTTCGACCTCAGCAAGGTCAAAGAACGGAGTTTTTTTTAACCAGACCACTTTGAGTATGTCCCAATACCCTCCCACGAGCCCTCGGATACGGCAGAACCCAGTTTCCATGTCGGGTTGAATTTTTGACTCCGCATTTGAAATTCGTGGTATTAAGAAAACCCAAAGATTAAAGTAAATTGTTCGGCCCCGGTTGAATTTTTGACCCCGATCCGGGTTTAAAGTTATTGAGAAAAACCGAAGATTTGGGTTAAATGTTTGGCCTCACTGATGCCAAACCACTCGGTGTTTTCCTACCAAACAACTTCGTGAGCGTCCAAATACCCTTCCACAAGCAACCGGAGGCGATGAAACCCAGTTAACATGCCCGGCTGAATTTTTGCCCTTCCATCCGAAATTCAAGTTATTAAGAAAAGTCGAAGATTAAAATAATTTGTTCCGCCTCACCGAGGCAAAATCACGGGGTTTTCACTACTGGATCACTTTTAGCGCTTCCCAATACCCTCCCACGAGCCCCTGGAGGTGACGGAGGCCAGGTCCCATGCCCCGTTGAATTTTTGACCCTCCATCTAGAATTCAAGTTGTTAAGAAAAATTAAAGGTTAAAGTAAACTGTTCGGCCTCACTGAGGCGAAACCATGAGGTTTATTTTTTCTATACAACTTTGGGCGAGTCCCAATACCCTCCCACCAACCCCCGAAGGCGACGAAACCCAGTTCCCATGCCCAGTTTAATTTTTGGACCCCCATCCAAAATTCAAGTTATTAAGAAGAACCAAAGATTAAAGTCAGGTTTTCGGACACAGCGAGGTCAAAGCACAAGGTTTTTTTTTTCAGACCGCTTTGACCTCGTCCAAATACCCTCCCACGAACCCCCAGAGGCGACGAAACCCAATTCCCTATGCCCGGTTAAAATTTTGGACCCCCATCTAGAATTCAAATTATTAAGAAAAATCGAAGATTAAAGTCAATTGTTCAGACACAGCGAGGCCAAAGCACGAGGTTTTTTTTTCCAGACCGCTTTGACCGCTTCCAAATACCCTCCCACGAACCCCCGGAGACGATGAAACCATGTTCCCCATGCCCGGTTGAATTTTTGGACCCCATCCGGATTTCAAGTTATTAAGAAAAGTTGAAGATTAAAGTTAATTGTTCGGACTCAGCGAGGCCAAACCACATGGTTTTTTTTTGCCGGACCACTTTGAGCTTTTCCCAATACCCACCCATGAGCCCAGAGGCAACGAAACCCAAATCCCATTCTCGATTAAATTTTTGACCCCCCATATGGAATTAAAGTTACTAAGAAAAATTGAAGATTAAAGCAAATTGTTAGACCTCACAGAGGCAAAACCACAGGTTTTTTTTTACTGGACCACTTTGACCGGGTCCCAATACGCTCCCACGAGCCCCCATCCGGAATTCAAGTTATTAAGAAAAATCAAAGATTATAGTAAATTTTTCGGCCTCATAGAGGCCAAACCACAGGGTTTTCTTTGACCAGACCACTTTGGCCATGTCTCAATACCCTCCCATGAGCCCTTGGAGGTGATGGAACCCAATTCCCATGCCCAGTTGGATTTTTGGAACCCCATCCGGAATTCAAATTATTAGGAAAAAACGGAGATTAAAGTTAATTGTTCGGCTTCACCGAGGCCAAACCACAGGGTTTTTTCTTACTGGACAACTTCGAGACTGTCCAAATACCCTCTCACGAGACGCCGTAAGCGACGACACCAAGTTCCAATGCCTGATTAAATTTTTGACCCCCCATCCGAAATTCAAGTTATTAAGAAAAATCGAAGATTAAAGTTAATTGTTCGGCTTTAGCGAGGCCCAACAACGGGATTTTTTTTTACCATACCACTTTGATCACGTCCCAATACCCTCTCACGAGCCCTGGTAGGCGACAAAACCAAGTTCTCATGCTCAGTTGAAATTTTGGACCCCCATTCCGAATTCAAGTTATTAAGAAAAATTGAAGACTAAAGTTAACTGTTCGGCCTCACCGAGACAAATCCATGGGGTTTTTTTTTATCGGCCCACTTTGAGCGCATCCAAATACCCTCCCACGAACCCCCGGAGACAACGGAACCCAGTTTCGATGCCCTGTTGATTTTTCGAAACCCAATCCAAAATTCAAGTCATGAAGAAAAACCGAAGATTAAAATAAATTGTTTAGCCCCGATTGAATTTTTGACCCCCCATCCAGAATTCAAGTTATTAAGAAAAACCGAATATTAAAGTTAATTGTTCGGACTCAGTGAGACCAAACCACATGTTTTTTTTTAATTCGACCACTTTGAGCGCTTCCCAATACCTTCCCACGAGCCCTCGGAGGCGACGGAACCCAAATCCATGCCCAATTAAATTTTTGATCCCCCATCCAGAATTCAAGTTATTAAGAAAATATGAACATTAAAGTTAACTATCCGGCGTCAAAGAGGCCAAACCACAAGCTTTTTTCCTACCGAACAACTTTGACGCGTCCAAATACCCTCCCACGAGCCGCCGGAGGCGATGACACCAAGTTAACATTCCCGTTTCAATTTTTTAGCCCCCCATCTGAAATTCAAGTTATTAAGAAAAATCGAAGATTAAAGTCAATTGTTCGGCCGCGGTTGAATTTTTTACCCCGTATCCAAAATTCAAGTTATTAACAAAAACTGAAGAATAAAGTTAACTGTTCGGCCTCACAGAGGCCCAACCACATGGTTTTTGCCTACCGTAAAACTTCGAGCACGTGCAAATACCCTTCCACGAGCAGTCGGAGGTGACGAAACACAGTTAAAGTTCCCGGTTCAATTTTTGACCCCCGTTCGAAATTCAAGTAATTAAGAAAAATTGAAGATTAAAGTAAATTTTTCGGCCTTGGCTGAATTTTGGACCCCCCATCCAGAGTTCAAGTTATTAAGAAAAATTGAAGAATAAAGTTAACTATTCGGCCTCACAGAGGACAAACCACAAGGTTTTTTCCTACTGAACAACTTCGATCCTATCGAAATAGCCTCCCACGAATCGCCGAAGGTCACGAAGAGTAAAATAAACTGTTCGGCCTAACCGAGGCAAAACCATAGGGTTTTTCTTACCAGACCACTTTGAGAGCTTCGCAATATCCTCCCACGAGCCCCCGGAGCCAACGAAACCTAGTTCCCATGCCCGATTAAATTTTTGACCCCCCATCCAGAATTCAAGTTATTAAGAAAATATGAAGATTAAAGTAAACTATTCGACCTCACAGAGGCAAAACGACGAGTGTTTTTTGTACTGCACCACTATGACCGGGTCCCAATACCGTCCCACGTGCTCCCAAAAATGACGGTACCCAGTTCTCATGCCCGGTTGAATTTTTGACCCCTTATCCAAAATTCCTGTTATTAAGAAAATATGAAGATTAAAGTAAATTATTCGGCCTCAAAGAGGCAAAACCACGGGTGTTTTTTTTACTGGACCACTTTGACCGGGTCCCAATACCCTCTCACGAGCCATTGGAGGCGATAGTATCTAGTTCCCATGCCCGGTTGAATTTTTGTACACCCATTCGAAATTCAAGTTATTAAGAAAAATCGAAGATTAAAGTAAATTTTTTGGCCTCACCGAGGCCAAACCACAGGGTTTTCTTTGACTAGACCACTTTGAGCGCGTCCCTATACCCTCCCACGAGTCCCTGAAAGGTGACGGAACCTAGTTCCCATGCTCGGTTGAATTTTTTAACCCCCATCCAAAATTCAAGTTCTTAAGAAAAAATAAAGATTAAAGTAAATTGTTCGGCACCGGTTGAATTTTTGACCCCCATCCAGAATTCAAGTTATTAAGAAAAACTGAATATTAAAGTGAATTGTTCGGCCTCACCGAGGCCAAACTACACAGTTTTTTTTGACTGGACAACTTTGAGCCCATCTAAATACCCTCCCACGAGCCGCCGAAGGCGAAGAAACCCAGTTCTCACGCCCGGTTGAATTTTTGGACCACCATCTGGAATTCAAGTTATTAAGAAAAACCAAAGATTAAAGTTAATTGTTTGAACTCAGCGAGGCCATCCACGTGGTTTTTTTTTAATGGACCACTTTGTGCGCGTTCCAATACATTCCTACGAGCACCTGTAGGCAACAGAACCAAGTTCCCATGCTCGGTTGAACTTTTGGACCCCCATCCAGAACTAAAGTTATTAAGAAAAATCGATTAAAGTAAATTGTTTAGCCCCGGTTGAATTTTTGACCCCCATCCAGAATTCAAGTTATTAAGAAAAATTGAATATTAAAGTGAATTGTTCCGCCTTACCGAGGCCAAACCACAGGGATTTTTCCGACCGAACAACTTTGAGCTCTTCCAAATACCCTCCCACGAGGAGCCGGAGGCGACGAAACCCAGTTCTCATGCCCGGTTGAATTTTTGGACCCCCATTTGGAATTCAAGTTATTAAGAAAAACCAAAGATTAAAGTTAATTGTTCGAACTCAGCGAGGCCATCCACGTGGTTTTTTTTTAATGGACCACTTTGTGCGCGTTTCAAAACATTCCTACGAGCCCCCGTAGGCGACAGAACCAAGTTCCCATGCTCGGTTGAACTTTTGGACCCCCATCCAGAACTAAAGTTATTAAGAAAAATCGATTAAAGTAAATTGTTCAGCCCCGGTTGAATTTTTGACCCCCCATCCAGAATTAAAGTTATTAAGAAAAATTGAATATTAAAATGAATTGTTCCGCCTCACCGAGGCCAAACAACACGGTTTTTTCCGACCGAACAACTTTGAGCTCTTCCAAATACCCTCCCACGAGGAACCAGAGGTGACAAAACCCAATTCTTGGTCCGGTTGAATCTTTTGGCCCCCATCTAGGTTTCAAGTTATTAAGAACAACTGAAGATTAAAGTTAATTGTTCGAACGGACCGAGGCCAAACCACGTGGTTTTGTTTTTACTAGACCACTTTGAGCCCCTCCCAATACCTTCTCATGAGCTCCTAGGGGCGACGGAACCCAAATCCCATGCCCGATTAAACTTTTCAGCCCCCATCCGAAATTCAAGTTATTGATAAAAACTTAAGATTAAAATAAACTGTTCGGCATCACAGAGGTAAAACCACATGTTTTTTTTTTACTGGACCACTTTGATTGGGTCCCAATATCCTCCCACGAGCCCCTGGAGGCGACGTAACCCAGTTCCCATGCCCTGTTGAGCTTTTGGACCCCCATCCGAAATTCATGTTATTAAGAAAAATCGAATATTAAAGTTAATTGTTCGGACTCAGCGAGGCAAAACCATGTGGTTTTTCTTTAACTGGACCACGTTGAGCGCTTCCCAATACCCTCCCACGAGCCCCAGGAGGTGACAGAACCCAAATCCCATGCCCTATTAAGGTTTTGATCCCCCATCTAGAAGTCAAGTTATTAAGAAAATATGAAGATGAAAGTTAACTGTTCGGCGTCACAGAGGCCAAATGACAGGGTTTTTTCCAACTTAAAAACTTCCACCGCGTCCAAATACCCTCCCACAAGCCGCCGGAGGTGATGAAACCCAGTTAACATTCCCGTTTGAATTGTTCACCCGCATCCGAAATTTAAGTTATTAAGAAAAATCGAATATTAAAGTGAATTGTTCGGCCTCACCGAGGCCAAACTACACAGTTTTTTTTTTACTGGACAACTTCGAGCCCATCCAAATACCCTCCCACGAGCTGCCGAAGGCGACGAAACCCAGTTCTCATGCCCGGTTGAATTTTTGGACCCCCATCTGGAATTCAAGTTATTAAGAAAAACCAAAGATTAAAGTTAATTGTTCGAACTAATTGAGGCCATCCACGTGGTTTTTTTTTTACTGGACCACTTTGAACGCATTCCAATACATTCCTATGAGCCCCGTAGGCAACAGAACCAAGTTCCCATGCTCGGTTGAACTTTTGGACCCCCATCCAAAATTCAAGTTATTAAGAAAAATCAATTAAAGTAAATTGTTCAGCCCCGGTTGAATGTTTGACCCCTCATCCAGAATTTAAGTTATTAAGAAAAATCGAATATTAAAGTGAATTGTTCCGCCTCACCGAGGCAAAACCACAGGGTTTTTTCCGACCGAACAACTTTGAGATCGTCTAAATACCCTCCCACGAGGAGCCGGAGGCGACGAAACCCAGTTCTCATGCCCGGTTGAATTTTTGGACCCCCATCTGGAATTCAAGTTATTAAGAAAAACCAAAGATTAAAGTTAATTGTTCGAACTCAGCGAGGCCATCCACGTGGTTTTTTTTTAATGGACCACTTTGTGCGCGTTCCAATACATTCCTACGAGCCCCCGTAGGCGACAGAACCAAGTTCCCATGCTCGGTTGAACTTTTGGACCTCCATCCAGAATTAAAGTTATTAAGAAAAATCGATTAAAGTAAATTGTTCAGCCCCGGTTGAATTTTTGACCCCCCATCCACAATTCAAGTTATTAAAAAAAATTGAATATTAAAGTGAATTGTTCTGCCTCACCCAGGCCAAACCACAGGGTTTTTTCCGACCGAACAATTTTGAGCTCTTCCAAATACCCTCCCAAGAGGAGCCGGAGGTGACAAAACCCAGTTCTCGATCCGGTTGAATTTTTTGACCCCCATATAGAATTCAAGTTATTAAGAACAACTGATGATTAAAGTTAATTGTTCGAACTGACCGAGGCCAAACCACGTCGTTTTGTTTTTACTAGACCACTTTGAGCCCCTCCAATACCCTCTCATGGGCTCCTAGGGGCGACGGAACCCAAATCTCATGCCCGATTAAATTTTTCAGCCCCCATTCGGAATTCAAGTTATTGATAAAAACTTAAGATTAAAGTAAACTGTTCGGCATCACAGAGGCAAAACCACGGGATTTTTTTTTACTGGACCACTTTGATTGGGTCCCAATATCCTCCCACGAGCCCCCGGAGGTGACAAAACCCAGTCCCCATGCCCTGTTGAGCATTTGGACCCCCATCCGAAATTCATGTTATTAAGAAAAATCGAAGATTAAAGTTAATTGTTCGTACTCAGCGAGGCAAAACCGTGTGGTTTTTCTTTAACTGGACCACGTTGAGCGCTTCCCAATACCCTCCCACGAGTCCCCGGAGGCGACAGAACCCAAATCCCATGCCCTATTAAGGTTTTGATCCCCCATCCAGAAGTCAAGTTATTAAGAAAATATGAAGATGAAAGTTAACTGTTCGTCGTCACAGGGGCCAAATGACAGGGTTTTTTCCTACGTAACAACTTCCACCGCGTCCAAATACCCTCCCACGAGCCGCCGGAGGTGATGAAACCCAGTGAACATTCCCGTTTGAATTGTTCACCCCCTATCCGAAATTCAAGTTATTAAGAAAAATCGAATATTAAAGTGAATTGTTCGGCCTCACCGAGGCCAAACTACAGAGTTTTTTTTTTTACTGGACAACTTCGAGCCCATCCAAATACCCTCCCACGAGCCGCCGAAGGCGACGAAGATTAAAATAAACTTTTTGGCCTCACCGAGGAAAAAATACGAGGTTTCTTTTTTACCAGACCACTTTGAGCGCTTACCAATACCCTCCCAAGAGCCCCCGGACGTGACGAAAGCCAAATTCCATGCCGGATTAAGATTTTAACCCCCCATCCGGAATTCAAGTTATTGAGAAAAGCTTAAGATTAAAGTAAATTGTTCGGCCTCAAAGAGGCAAAACCACTGGTGTTTTTTTTACTGGACCACTTTGGCCGGGTCGTAATGCCCTCCCATGAGCCCCTGGAGGTGACAGTACCAAGTTCCAATGCCCGGTTGAATTTTTGGACCCTCATCCGGAATTCAAGTTATTAAGAAAAACTGTAGATTGAAGTAAATTGTTCGGCCTCACAGAGGCCAAACCATAGCGTTTTCTTTGACCATACCACTTTGAGCGTGTCCCTATACCCTCCCACAAGTCCCCAGAAGGTGATAGAACCCAGTTCCCATGCTCGGTTAAATGTTTTAACCCCCATCTAGAATTCAAGTTATTAGGGAAAATCATAAATTAAAGTAAATTGTTCGGCCCCGGTTGAATTTTTGACCCCCCATCCACAATTGAAGTTATTAAGAAAAATCGAATATTAAAGTGAATTGTTCGGCCTCACCGAGGCCAAACTACAGAGTTTTTTTCGACTGGAGAACTTCGAGCGCGTCCAAATACCCTCCCACGAGCCACCAAAAGCGATGAAAACCAGTTCTCATACCCGGTTTAATTTTTGGACCCCCATCTGGAATTCAAGTTGTGGCGACCCTGCACCCCGGATCACCAACCCCGCTAGGAATGGCGTGCGGAATGCCGGGGCGGGACGCCCGGCGTAGGCATCTTCAACCACTTCTCAACCTCCGTGAGGTGGTTGAGACCCTACGAACCTTATCCCAAACAACGACATAATATAAAAATGTACTAAACAGAACTATCAACTATATTAATCATCCAAGACAAGAGATACTCCATAAAACTTTGCCATAAATAAAACCGTCATAATCCCTACAATCCATCAAGATTGACATACACATAAAGTCCAAAAATATGGGTACAAAAAAACCCTTATATGCCCACGTGGTCTGTCTAACAAGTCTCAACACATCCATACAACAATGTGGTAAGTGTTGTAATTACATAGTCCAAAATATAATACATCATAATTTAAAACACAGTTCAATGAAAATGTCTCTCAACTCACATCGAGGCCTTGGATTCTCTCGCCGGCAAGGCCCTCAAGATATGATTACTCCTTTGCCCTTATTCAGGACAGAAGGACCTGAAAGAAGAAAATGAGGGTGAGCCAACGGTGCCCAGCGAATAGAATTCAAATATGTTATCAAAGTATTAATAAATATCATATATGGATGTCAATGTGTAGCATGATTAAAAGCTCATAACATATAGATATCAAGCATTTATAATAAGTTCGATGCAAGTAAAAGCTTATCAATTTGGATCCACATTCCACATGCATTGGGGTTACTAGTGCACGTCTATTTCACCGTACCGTTCTCATCCCCAATCATGTTAATTTGGGGTTACTAGTGCACGTCTATTTCACCGTACCGTTCTCATCCCCAAATATTTCCTTTTTAAAACCCTCCTATGACAAGGTTAAGTCCCCCTATTAGCCAGATGGATGGGCCCAACCAAAGTCATAAGGTTTTCTCAAATCAATGCATCATTCAAAACATTAGGACACATTCATGCTTTCAACATACAATATATATAAGTGATATGATGACATAAAAGATATAACCATAAATTAAGTCTACTCACAACCAAGCCTCGCAAGAGTATCTAACCACACACAGACACCAAACCGAATCAACCCAAATCAAGGTCCTGAAACACTTGTCAATAGCCAACCATACATCAATTCCTATGCTCAATAACATAGACATTACACATCGACCCTAAATCAGCCCACATATAGACAATAGGCCTAAACCCCATCTAATCCCACCATTCAACTCAAATCACATGACTTAGGCCTCTAATGCATAGTTCTCATTCATAAACCATTCTATTAATCAAAAATACTGATTTTCAATTCCTTAGGCATAAACATGCTCAAATTGGGCCATTTGATCACAAGTAAGCATAACCCATAATATGGTCACAACTACCAAATCAGTAGCATAATCAACCCTAATCATGCTTTATTAAACATAAGTTGCATCAATTCAATGATTCTAGGCCAAAAGCATCAAAAGCCCTAAAATATGAAATTTTTCATACTTAGGCCATATTGCCGATTTACACTAGGTCACCATGTTCAGCAATGTATATCACTGATTTTGCATCATGGGTTCATCAACAATGGCAACTAGGTCAACATAGTTGACATGCAAGCTATTTGGAAAGGTCTAAGTTCATATTCTAAATTAAGGTCTAATACAAGCAACCCTACCAATTCTTCATTTAATATTCTGTTCAGATGTATCAATCTACCAACATAAATATGTAATCACAAAATCAACCGTACGTATAAAAGTATGTTAAGAAACAAACCTTATGTCCAAAAAACAGCTCTCATGCACCAATTTGACACTTGTTTGGGGAAGAAAAGTAGGGCATGGGACACTTGTCCACTCTCATGCACCAACCTTGACATGTGTTGGAGAGAAGAAATGGGGCATGGGATACTTGTCCATTTTCATGCACGAACTTGACATGTATTGGAGAAGAGAAATGGGGCATGCGACACTTGTCCATTCTCATGTACCAACTTGACATGTGTTGGTCTCATGCACCAATTTGACATGTGTTGGAGAAGAGAATGGGGCATGGGACACTTGTCCATTCTCATGCACCAACTTGACATGTGTTGGTCTCGTGCACCACCTTGACATGTGTTGGAGAAATGGGGCATGAAACACTTGTCCATTATCATGCATCAACTTGACATGTGTTGGTCTCATGCACCAACTTGACATGTGTTGGAGAAGAGAAATGGGGTATGGGACACTTGTCTATTCTTATGCACCAATTTGACATGTGTTGGTCTCATACTACCCATACCAACCACATGTACTTTAACCAATCTTATGCTTCCATGTATTTTAAATGTCCAATCCATCTAATACACCAAAAATTTTATTCTCATTTATCCTTTTATTCAATCAATCCTAACCCATATCAATTCATGGTTTAATGGGCCTATGCATAAATAATAACATATGCATTATACTTTAATTTAACATAACCCATATACAATTTATAATGCGCATATTTATATACATTATCAAGCATCAAATATAGAAACATTAAACAACCATCAAACAAACACCAAACATATCAAGGCAACACATAGAGTTTGTGCAAAATGCAATTGGGTTATGGGCTAGATGAAATAATTTTTGGGGCGTCACATTACACCCACCTTATAATGAACTTCGTCCTCGAAGTTTTAAGGTTAAGAAATTACCTAAGCCCATGAACTCGACAAAGTTCTCAATCATGTAGTCCTCACGCTCCCAAGTAACCTGCTCCTCACCATGGAACTGCCATCTCACCTTAACCCTCGGGATCTCGCAGTTACGTAACCTCTCGACCTTCCGGTCAAGTATCTGAATAGGTTCCTCATCATAAGTCTCATCCTGCCTCAACTCAATGTTCCTCCTGTCCAAGACGTGATCAAAATCACTCTTGTACACTCTCAACATTGACACATGAAAGACATTGTGGACTGCTGCTAATTGAGGTGGCAAGGCTAATCGGTAAGCGATGGGGCCAATTCGTTCTAAAACCTCGAACGGCCCAATAAATCTCAGAGCGAGCTTGCCTTTTATCCCAAATCTAGTCAGGCCCTTCTGAGATGAGACCTTCAATAAAACTTGGTCACCCACCTCGAACTTTATGGTCTTCCGTTTGGCATCAGCATAACTATTCTGCCTGTTTTGGGCTACCTTCATATTATGCTTGATCCTCTTAATCTTCTCTGTGTGTTCTTGTACAAATTCTGGTCCCATCACTGCAATATCCCCTACCTCCGTCCAACAGACCGGAGATCTACAGGGTCGACCATATAATGCCTCAAAAGGAGCCATGCCAATACTGGACTGATAGCTGTTGTTGTACGCGAACTCACATAGATGTATGTACTCCTCCCAGTTACCACTGGACTCAAGGACAAAAACTCGAAGCATATCCTCCAAAATTGATATCAACCTCTCAGACTGGCCATCCGTCTGAGGGTGAAAAGCGGTATTGAGATCTAGTCTAGTGCCGAGCTGCCTCTGCAACCCCTGCCAGAATACCTATGTAAACCTCGGATCCCTATCTGACACAATCGAAACCGGCACTCCATGTAATCTGACTATCTCCCACATATAGAGTCTGCTCAGCTTGTCCAAAGAATCCCTAGTGTCACCGGTAGAAAGTGTGCAGACTTAGTCAAGCGATCAATAATAACCCAAACAGCACTATGTCTCCTTGGGGTGTTGGGTAATCCCACAACAAAGTCCATAGTGAGATGTTCCCACTTCCACTCAGGAATGGCAAGCGGTTGCATCTGCCCTCCAGGCTTCTGATGCTCAGCTTTGACTCTCTGACAGATCTCACACCTCTGAATGAACTGAGCTATCTCTCTCTTAATGTCGGGCCACCAATGCATTCTTTTCATATCATGATACATCTTGGTTCCACCAGGATGAATAGCATAATGAGATATGTGAGCTTCTTGGAGAACACTTTGTCTGAGTCATAGATCTGCGGGAACCCATAAACGTCCCCTAAATCTCAAGGCACCATCAGATGACAAGTGCCAATCAGTAAAATCACTGCTCTCGGCCCAAGACTTGTACATCACATAATCAACGTCAAGTCTCTGTTGGTCAATCACTCGCTGGACTTGTGTAGGCTGAGCTCTCATCTGAGCACATATCGCAATCTGATCTGAAGGGGTTGTACATATACTCATAACCGTAGCTGCCTCAAGTAATCTCCACTCATGAGACATCTGGCGTGCTACCATAACTGTCTCTTCCCGCTTCCTGCTCAATGCATCAGCCACTACATTGGCTTTACCTGGGTGGTATTCCAATGTAAAATCATAGTCTTTGAGGAGCTCTAACCACCTTCTCCACCTCATGTTCAATTCCTTCTGAGAGAACAAGTACTTGAGGCTCTTATGGTCAGAATACAAAGTGAATCTCTCACTATAGAGATAATGCCTCCAAATCTTCAAAGCAAAAACCACTGCGGTCAGTTCTAAGTCATGAACAAGATAGTTCTTTTCATGCACCTTCAACTGCCTCGATGCATAAGCAATGACCTTATCCTTCTGCATTAACACACAACCCAAGCCGATACGAGAGGCATCAGTGTAGATAACTAACTCCTGATCAGGCTCTGGCAAAATCAACACTGGCATAGATGTCAATCTTTTCTTTAGCTCTAAAAAGGCATTCTCACACTGCTCAGTCCATACAAAGGACACATCTTTCTGGGTGAGCCTAGTCATAGGCGTAGCTATCTTGGAGAATCCCTGAACGAATCTCCTATAGTAACCAGCTAACCCAAAAAAGCTTCTGATCTCGGTCACTGTGGTAGGTCTACGCCAACTGATAATGGCTTCAACCTTAGACAGATCAACTGAAATCCCCTAAGAACTTCACTTCGGTGATCCAAAACTCGCACTTGCTCAGCTTTGCATATAGCCTATGCTCTCTCAGAGTCTGCATGGTCACTCTGAGGTGTTCCTCATGCTCAACCCGAGTCTTGGAATACACCAATATGTCATCAATGAAGACGATGACAAACTTATCCAGATACTGCCTAAAGACCCTCTGCATCAGGTCCATGAACATCATCGGTGCATTAGTCACACCAAATGGCATCACAAGGAACTCATAATGTCCATAGCGAGTTCTGAATGCTGTCTTAGGCACATCCTCCTCCCTGATCCTCAGTTGATGATACCCGGAGCGCAAATCAATCTTCGAAAAATACCTTGCTCCCTTCAACTGATCAAACAAGTCATCAATCCTTGGAAGAGGATACTTGTTCTAGATGGTCACCCTGTTCAATTGGCGATAGCCGATGCACAACCGCAAGCTCCCATCTTTCTTTTTCACAAAAAGAACTGGAGCTCCCCAGGGTGACTCGCTCGGGCAAATAAAGCCCTTAGCCAATAACTGCTCGAGTTGTTTCTGCAACTCTCTCAACTCGGCTGGTGCCATTCTAAATGGTGCCATGGAGATAGGCTTCGTGCCAGGGACTAGTTCAATAATGAAATCGATCTTTCGCTTCGGTGGTAATCCTGGAAGATCCGCAGGGAACACATCTGGAAAGGCCTTAACAATGGCAATATCCTCAAGTATCACCTCACTAGTCTCTTCTTCATCAGGCACTAACCCACCCAAAATCTACTTATCTCCATCAGTCACAAATCTACCCCTTGTGACTGTTTGGTCTGAAGCTCTACCCTATAGTGTAAACACTGGGTGTCCAGGTATCTGAAAAATGATTCTCTTTGCGAAACAGTCGACAACTGCATGATAAGCCGCAAGCCAATCCATCCTTAGAATTGCATCAAACTCTAAAAACTCTAGGACTCGAAAGTTAACAGGCATCTCAACATCACCAATCTGAACCACACACTGGCTACAGATCATGTTCGGGTAGATCATCTCCCCAGCTACATTACTCACCACTAATGGGAGTACTAGCCCTAATGGGAGTCAAATGCAAACAATCTACCATACGTTCAGATATGAATGATAATGTAGACCCAGCATCAAATAATACATGCATAGAAGTACCACAAAAAATAAGACTACCTTCCACCAAAGTCCTGGATGTTGTCGGGTCTGGCTTAGTAGTTGCCTTCGTTGTCTCTCTGGCACTGGATTGCTGCACAAATCCATGAGCCCTCTGAAGACTCGAACACTCTGACTTCCTATGCCCAGCCTGCCCACATTGATAACGTAAGAACGGAACCCTGGGCGCAGATGATCCAGTTTGAGATGTCGCCACATAGCCTCCTCGGCCTCTACCTCTGCCTCGACCAACAGTCTGTGGGAATGGGGGTCTCGGTGCCTGAATGGGAATCGGGACAGGAGAGGAAACCACTAGTGAGGCCATCACACCAGTCTGAATCTGGGATGCCCCACTCTGAGCACCCTCGAACTGTACTCCTCCATAAAACTTTCTCTTCTTTTCTTATTTTCCCTTCTTCCATGGAGTCTGAAACTCTACCCCAGACTCTGCCTGTGAAGTCTGTACACCCGAAGCTGCCCGTATAGACATACCATCAACCCGTTCAGCCAACTCAAACTGTTTGGCCCTCTGGACCACTGTGGAAAAATCAGTCATCTTCATTACAGACAAGGCCTGTCGGATCACAGGCCTTAGGTTTAAAGAGAACCTCATAATCTTGTCACCCGGTGTCTGAACTAACCCAGGGGCATAAACTACGAGTTGCCTGAATCTGAGCTCGTACTCCCTGACTGATGTGGTGCCCTGTACGAGATTTAGAAACTCTAGTTGCTTAGCCTGCCTCTCAGTTTCTGGAATGTAAGCCTGTAAGAACAACCGTTTGAAGGTTTCCCAACTCTTCACTGTCCCTTGTGTATCCAGCACTGAAAGCCACCAGTCTTCTGCATCACTCTCTAGTGTGTGAGCAGCACATAGGACCTGAGACTCCTCATCAAGCTCTAAGGAGCGACCGATCTTCTCGACATTCTTCAGCCAATCTTCTACCTTCTTCAAGTCAACCCCACCAATGAATTCCTTAGGCTTTAGCCTCATGAACTTCTCTAGCAGTCTGATCCGCCGATCAGTGGGGTTCTCCACAACAATAGGAGTAGGTGGAGGCATTGGCTGAGGTACAACCATCTGAGGTCCTGCTACATCCTGCAGCTCCACTAGCCTCGGCCCCACTTGTGCCCGCCTCCTGAGGTATTATTTGAGGTGACTGTCGAGCAATAGCCTCAACCTGCTGCACCAACGCCTGTATTTGTGCAGTCTGGGCTGCCATCAAGCGGCCCTGTGCCTGAATGATCTCCTCCATCCTCCCCATCCGGTCATCATCAGATCGCCCTGTATGTGGCTGTCCCAATCTCTAGCTCCTCCTCATGACACTGAGAAGTAGAAATACGAGCAACCATCACACATTACTGAATTTAAAACATTAACAAAGCCTCATAACTACCCATATCATATAATACACATAGAAAATATGATAATAAGGCTTTTAAGTTAGTTCCTTTAAGTTTTTTTTTAATCACCTAAATCTCTCAACCAATTCCTAGGTCAAAGTCATCTAAGTCCAATACATAGACCAAACCTAGTAAAATCAGTCTCTGATACCAACTGTGGCGACCCCGCACCCAGGACCACCAACCCCGCTAGGAATGGCGTGCGGAATGCCGGGGCGGGACGCCCGGCGTAGGCATCTCCAACCACTTCTCAACCTCCGTGAGGTGGTTGAGACCCTACGAGCCTTATCCCAAACAACGACATAATATAAAAATGTACTAAACAAAACTACCAACCGTATTAATCATCCAAGACAAAAGATACTCCATAAAACTTTGCCATAAATAAATCCGTCATAATCCCTACAGTCCATCAAGATTGACATACACATAAAGTCCAAAACTATAGGTACAAAAAAACCCTCATATGCCCACGTGGTCTATCTAACAAGTCTCAACTCATCCATACTACAATGTGGTAAGTGTTATAATTACATAGTCCAAAATATAATACATCATAATTTAAAACACAGTTCAATGAAAATGCCTCTCAACTCACATCGAGGCCTTGGATTCTCTCACCGGCAAGGCCCTCAAGATATGACTACTTCTTTGCCCTTATTAAGGACAGAAGGACCTGAAAGAGGAAAATGAGGGTGAGCCAACGGTGCCCAGTGAATAGAATTCAAATATGCTATCAATACTCATCAATAAATATCATGTATGGATGTCAATGTGTAGCATGATTAAAAGCCCATAACATATAAATATCAAGCATTTATAATAAGTTCAATGCAAGTAAAAGCTTATCAATTTGGATCCACATTCCACATGCATTGGGTTACTTGTGTGCGTCTATTTCACCGTACCGTTCTCATTCCCAAATATTTCCTTTTTAAAACCTTCCTATGACAAGGTTAAGTCCCCCTATTAGCCAGATAGATGGGCCCAACCAAAGTCATAAGGTTTTCTCAAATCAATGGATCATTCAAAACATTAGGACACATTCATGCTTTCAACATACAATATATATAAGTGATATGATGACATAAAAAATATAATCATAAATGAAGTCTACTCACAACCAAGCCTCGCGAGAGTATCTAACCACACACGGACACCAAACCGAATCAACCCAAATCAAGGTCCTGAAACATTTGTCAATATCCAACCATACATCAATTCCTATGCTCAATCACATAGACATTACACATCAATCCTAAATCAGCCCACATATAGACAATAGGCCTAAACCCCATCTAATCCCACCATTCAACTCAAATCACATGACTTAGGCCTCTAATGCATAGTTCTCATTCATAAACCATTCTATTAATCAAAAATACTGATTTTCAATTCCTTAGGCATAAACATGCTCAAATTGGGCCATTTGATTACAAGTAGGCATAACCCATAATATGGTCACAACCACCAAATCAGTAGCATAATCAACCCTAATCATGTTTAATTAAACATAAGTTGCATCAATTTAATGATTCTAGGCCAAAAGCATCAAAAGCCCTAAAATATGAAATTTTTCATACTTAGGCCATATTGCCGATTTACACTAGGTCACCATGTTCAGCCATGTATATCACTGATTTTGCATCATGGGTTCATCAACAATGGCAACTAGGTCAACATAGTTGACATGCAAGCTATTTGGAAAGGTCTAAGTTCATATTCTAAATTTAGGTCTAATACAAGCAACCCTACCAATTCTTCATTTAATATTCTGTTCAGATGTATCAATCTACCAACAGAAATATGTAATCACAAAATCAACCGTACATATTAATGTATGTTAAGAAACAAACCTTCTGTTCGCAAATAAGCTCAATCCAACGGTGGACCAAAAACGTAAGCTTCTTTGATGATCAAGTCTCTAATCAGACAATTTCTCCTTTCCTGCTGCAAATACTCGATCTCAGATGACTATATCACACAACATACTTAACCCATAAACGTCTCCACCGTTCATAATGCTGAAAGATCTGTTGTAAACCACATACCCAAATATCATATCCATCCAACGGTAGATTTAGGAGATCTATTAGTTTGACCTAAACTGCGCGCCAAATCCAAACTTTCCGACCAACTCTGTTTGAGTGGTTATATCTCTTAGATGAATACCCATAAGATACGAACTTGCTTACAAATGTTGAGCTCAATTTGACCATATAGTACCATGATCCAGCTCTTTAATGAAAACGTTGCTGAGACTTTCCTCAAAGCAACTCCCTCTTTCTTTCTCTTCTTCTTTCCTTTCTCTTATTTTTTCCTTTCTCTCCACTCATCTCACCCTCTAGGACCTTTTTGGGGAGGAGAAGTAGGGCATGGGACACTTGTCCACTCTCATGCACCAACCTTGACATGCGTTGGAGAGGAGAAATGGGGCATGGGACACTTGTCCATTTTCATGCACCAACTTGACATATTTTGGAGAAGAGAAATGGGGCATGGGACACTTGTCCATTCTCATGCACCAACTTGACATGTGTTGGTCTCATGCACCAATTTGACATGTGTTGGAGAAGAGAAATGGGGCATGGGACACTTGTCCATTCTCATGCACCAACTTGACATGTGTTGGAGAAAAGAAATGGGGCATGGGACACTTGTCCATTATCATGCATCAACTTGACATGTGTTGGAGAAGAGAAATGGGGTATGGGACACTTGTCCATTCTCATGCACCAATTTGACATCTGTTGGTCTCATACTACCCATACCAACCACATGTACTCTAACCAATCTTATGCTTCCATGTATTTTAAATGTCCAATCCATCTAATACACCAAATATTTTATTCTCATTTATCCTTTTATTCAATCAATCCTAAGCCATATCAATTCATGGTTTAATGGGCCCATGCATAAATAATAACATATGCATTATACTTTAATTTAACATGACCCATATACAATTTATAATGCGCATATTTATATACATTATCAAACATCAAATATACAAACATTAAACAACCATCAAACAAACACCAAACATATCATGGCAACACATAGAGTTTGTGCAAAATGCAATTGGGTTATGGGCTAGATGAAATAATTTTCGGGGCGTCACACAAGTTATTAAGAAAAACCAAAGATTAAAGTTAATTGTTCGATTTCAGTGAGGCCATCCACGTGGTTTTTTTTTTTATTGGACCACTTTGAACGCATTCCAATACCCTCCTACGAGCCCCCGTAGGCGACAGAACCAAGCTCCCATACTATTTGGACCCGCATATAGAATTCAAGTTATTAAGAAATATCGATTAAAGTAAATTGTTCAGCCCCGATTGAATTTTTGACCCCCCATTCAGAATTCAAGTTATTAAGAAAAATTGAATATTAAAGTGAATTGTTCGACCTCACCAAGGCCAAACCACAAGGTTTTTTCTGACCAAACAACTTCGAGCGCGTCCACATACCCTCCCACGAGGAGCCGGAGGTGACGACACCCTGTTGTCCTGCCCGGTTGAAGTTTTGGATCCCCATCTAGAATTCAAGTTATTAAGAAAAACCAAATATTAAAGTTAATTGTTCAAACTCACCGAGGCCAAACCACATGGTTTTTTCCTA
>JAYMFD010000970.1:0-46632 GCA_035771175.1 Paratinospora sagittata
GTTTTTACTCTCTGTGTGTGAAGGCATGGATTTTGCAGATCCAAAACGGAAAAATAATTTTGTTGGGAAAATTCTCTTTGCCGCTGCCCTCACAACAGTGTGCATTCTTGTGCTCAAGCAGTCACCTACTTTCAGTAGCCCAAGCCCAGTAAACACTCAACTCAATAAATAAACTATAGTGGTTTTGCCAATCACTGTTGTTAATTAGTTACTAAGAACTGCTCTGTGCATGGATTACTTTTCTCCCATTTTGATGCTATATTCACATTGAAATTGACTAGCTTATTTCATATGTAGTACCATATTTGCCTAGATTTTGCAATGCCTTTCTCATTAAGTACTAGCCATATGTTGGTGAGATGATTTATCTTTATAAGTATAGTAGAGTAGTGAATTATGTCCTTGCTTTCAGGGTGAAATACCCTCTAAATGTGCTTCATTTTTAATGACTTTAGTTGTTTATTCCTTTTTTGTGTATTAATAGTCTAGTACAAAGATACATTCATTATAAATGAATGATAAGAAAATAATTAAGTTATATTTCTTGGTTAGGTGTTCTAATAAAATGAGAAATTGAGAATAAATGTAGTTAGTTAATAATTAACTGTAACCCTTATTGTTTGGTTGTTGAAAATCATCCATGATTCAATGAAATAGACCTATCTGCATGCTCTAGATTATTCTTGTATAAAAGATGTATGTGTTGTATGCCGATCTAATACATTTATCTGCACGTGTCTCTATACATTTCTGCAAAATTGCGAATACTTAAAAGTTTTCATATAGTTGAGCTTGGCTTGCATCTTCTGCCCATAGAACAGTATCCAGATTGAATATGCATGCTTCTTTTGTTTTCCATCTTCTTTGTATATGTTTGATGTCTAACATTTTTTTCTTTTCTCTCATGGATTTTCCAGTTCTTGCGCCGTGAACCAGGTTTGGCACATGTCTTAGTTACAGGAGGTGCTGGCTACATAGGTTCACATGCTGCCCTTCGACTTCTAAAGGACTCTTACCGTGTAACCATAGTGGTATATCTCGTTGATTACATTGATTCTTCTTTAGTATTAGTTTTAGATCTCATTAAATAGTATCTTGATAGTGCCATGCTGATGTTATTGATAATTTCTCCTTGTTCTTGCAGGATAACCTTTCCAGAGGAAACATAGGTGCTGTTAAGGTTCTTCAGGAGCTGTTTCCAGAACCTGGGAGACTCCAGTTTATTTATGCTGATCTAGGAGATGCAAAAGCTGTATCCTAACCATTCCGTTAGATAAATAATTTGAGAATATATTCTAAAGATGTTAATTTTTTGTTCTTTTTGTTGCAAGTTAATGTGAAATTTATTATTCCTTAATTAGTGTTAAGGTTAATAAAATATTTGCAGAAAATGCCTTTGATGCTGTGATGCATTTTGCAGCAGTTGCTTATGTTGGTGAAAGCACAATGGAGCCTCTTAGGTATGTTTCATTTTTGTTCTAATTAGACTTCTTAACATCTTTTGGAACTTGCAAGATGCAAAAAGAAGTGTATTATTTTTGTTGTTCATGGGTACCTTTGTTTGGCAAGTGTTAACTAGTTGAACATAATGATAGATTCCCGTGATATAGGATTAGTTTAGTGAGAAATATGGCGCTAAGTTGAGTGAACTCGTTGAATTTGAATTGTAACGTTAGCTTGAACCTTGACTTGATAACTTGAAGGTGCAAGCTGAAATCCCAAGTAGTTTTCTTGATTCATTTATTTTTTATTATTGTAATACCTTTCTGATCTTTACTCTGATTTGCAACATGAATTCTGACTTGTTTATTGAGTTCTATTTTGAATCATATCTTTTGCCAAGTAATCATCTGACATATCTTCTTGTATTGCTACGTCATGCCTCTTTGGCCTTCCCCACATACTATGTAGAATATTAGATTTTACCACAGCACTACAATTTTTATTGGTCTTGAGCCTGTTTTTATCTTTGGCTCCTCTTGTCTGCATGGATTAAAAAGTTGTTCTGACTTGCAATCTCTTATAACCATCGAAAGTCAGATTAGCTGTTCTCTGCATTATTTTAACTTCATTGGGTTCTGCACTATACTTTTAAAGTTCTGAAATCAAGTAGTTCTTTGTGCAGCTAAAGACGACATACACGAATATGCGGAGCCATCTTACATTATATTTCATATAGTATTAGATTAATAGAATACATAACCATTTATTCATAGATTATTTAATTAAGCATAAACTCCTAGTCTGGCAAAATTTTAATGAATATGTTAAGTTTTGGTAGTAGATGGCTTCTATTCTAAGTAGGCTTGAGAAGGATAGGTTCGCTGCTTCGCTCAGTAGAAGAGTATGTGCACTTTCCAGCTTAGTGTTAGTAGAAGGGAAGAAAACAAACATTGTTGCTCCTTTTAGAAACATGGCTTGTTCATTCACTTGCTCATGAACTCGTTGATTCGCTAGAAGCAACTAGTCTCCCCCTTTCCTGTGTCGACTGATGCTTAGCCAGAAGCGAACTCAGAGGGGCTGGGGAAGATTGATGAGGGGTAAGCTATCGACTTTTCCATGAGACCCATGTCTGAGATCCTTTCAGGGCACTCCAAAAATATGAGAGGGGGGTGAGCATTCTCAAGAACCAAAAAGATTTCTTGGTTATGTGAGCACTGGGCTAGTAAAGAATTCTTTTATCCTTATCCCTAGTGAAGCCAAAGAATACCCTGTTGCGGTAAGGCCTCCATTTGAAGATTTCCTGAACAATGAAAATATTTGATTACTCTCTTGTACTCCATGTGGATGGGGTGAGATCTCCATACGTTAATTTATAGAAGTTTTTTTTTTTTTGGAAAGATTAATTTACAGAAGTTGTTGAAAGTAGTCATAGTTTGATTTGAACTAGTATGCTATATTGTAGTACTTCAGGCAGTTTTGCATCCTAGGTCATGAAAGATGCTATGCCATATGCATGTCCATGTTCTAATAAGTTTGAACTTGATCTCCCTTATGTGCTATTAATTTTTCATTAATTAAACTTGTAGTAGAGCATTTGACAGTAACTATTAAATATCTATATGTTTCAAAGCACATTTATTGTTCTGTAAGTATGCGCTATTAGACAGGCTGACCCAAACTTTTTTCTTAACTTATTTAATTAATTTATGCCTTTCTACGTTATTGAATGTTTATATCACTCTGTCTAAATTCTGGAAGTAGACTGTTGGTATTAATGATTCCAAATCTAGGAATATGAAATTTCATTTTTAAAATTTATTCTTGAAAAGGAAAAATATATGGTTGTTTTTCAAATTGACAGTAAAAGGCCAATCTTTCTCTTTCTTTCTTTCTTTCTTTCTTTCTTTCTTTAATGCTTTCTCTGTTGTGCTAATCTTAAATTTTGAAGTAAATAATTTTGTGATACTGTTCATTCCATACCCAATGAACCTATTCTTGTTATTACAATTACTAATTTGTTCACTTATTCAATGAATGAAATTCAAACTCCATCAACCTTTCTTGAAGGGTTTAAGGCTGTGTATAAGCAAAGAACACTTCTTCCAATAGTTAAATGGCTATCATGTTGAGACTATTGGGTCTGATGCAAGGGGTCCGGATTGTTACTTCCTTGACCCTATTTTATGCAATTTATTGCAATGAAGGAAACAGCTGTATAATTGTGTCGTGCCATGTTGCAGGTATTATCATAATATTACTTCAAATACTCTGGTGGTACTTGAGGCAATGGCAGGACATGGTGTAAAGACATTGATTTATTCAAGTACATGTGCAACATATGGAGAACCAGAAAAGATGCCCATTACAGAAGAAACTCTACAGGTGAGATTTTCCTGTCTTTGGGCCTGATATTTGTCATACCATCATGGTCACTGTCCCATTTTTTTATGTCAGCTCATGAAATCCTCATTGTTCTATTTAGAACCTTATCTTTTTTAAGCCATGCCAACTTGATTGTACAATATTTTTGTAATACTTTTATCTTTTCCTTTCTTTTTTCTAATTGTATTGTATGGCTATAGAAGAACCATTGACAGTTCATGGATAATCTCAGGCCCCAATAAACCCATATGGAAAAGCCAAGAAGATGGCAGAGGATATTATCCTAGACTTCTCAAGGAATTCAGACATGGCTGTTATGATCTTAAGGTTGGTTTAGAGATTGGAAATGGAAACTTGAATTTTCTGTTACTTGAATGAAAATTGTTCTCAATGTTATATCTTTCATTTCAAAAAGTTAAAACCCATTAAAAGAAGATTGAATGCTGTCATTGTCAAAAAAAGAATACTTCAATTTTACATTAAAAAATATGAATTTTATACTAGTTCTATATTTGGGCTGTAATAGTATCAACTGTTTTTTGGGTAGCGTACTGATTTTCCTATGTGCAAAACTTGTTAGGTATTTTAATGTGATAGGATCCGATCCAGAGGGAAGGTTAGGAGAAGCTCCCAGGCCCGAACTGCGGGAACATGGCCGAATTTCTGGTGCTTGTTTTGATGCTGCATTGGGAATTATACCTGGGCTTAAGGTACATCAATTGGTGACTACTTCCTTCTTTTTTTGAACCATCGAAATTGTTAGGCACATTTTAGTATTGGAATCCAAAGATAAGATTGAAGTTGGTGGTGTTTTAGAGTTCTCTCTCTCTCCCTCTGTGATCTAGGTTAAAGGAACAGACTACAGCACACCTGATGGCACCTGTGTAAGAGACTACATCGATGTCACTGATTTAGTAGATGCTCATGTGAAAGCTCTTGCCAAGGCAAAACCTGGGGAAGTTGGCATTTTCAATGTTGGCACTGGGAAAGGTCATTAAGACAGTTTTGGTTATGCGATTTTTAAAAACTTATCCTACAATTACCAATTTCTTCTCTATACATACATTACATTAAGGATGATGACAGGGAAGAGTTCAAAAAATTAATTTGTTTTTTATTTACTTGAGCGAGCAGGTAGATCAGTGAAGGAGTTTGTGAAGGCGTGTAAGCAGGCTACGGGCAAGGACATACATGTTGATTTCTTAAGCCGACGACCTGGGGATTATGCTGAAGTTTACAGTAATCCCTCGAAGATTAGGAGGGAGCTGAACTGGACGGCCCAACACACAGATCTTCAAGAGAGTCTGAAGACTGCATGGAGATGGCAGAAGTTGCACAGAAATGGGTATGGTCCTTTGGCTATATCTTCTTGAAGAGATCATAATATATATTATTGTGTATGAAAAGCCATTTTAGATGGATGGAGCAGAGCCCCTGCTCCTCCAATATTCTTACTAATTAGTAGGTTAGAAGAGGGGTCTGGCTTGAGATTATTAGTAGGGTTGGGTGGATGGGGGGGAGGGTTATTATAATAGTGTTGTTATTTATTATTGAGATGGAGAATTCAGAAGCAGCAGCAGCAGCAGCAGCAGCTCATTTTTTTGTTCTGGACAGGAGATTTCATAATAAGGAGTCCAGCAGTAATTTGTTTTTTTCCTCAGTAGCAATGCTAGCCTCTCTCCATTTCACGTTTTTTAAACAGGGATCTTCTTTCCTTCTTTCTTTTTGGTTAATCTTTCGATACCCAAGAAAAATCTTTGTTAAAGATTAAATTTTAGAGGGCTGGTAATTGAATCAAGAAAAAAACCTTCTTTTTGCCACAAAAAATTATTAATTTTGATTTTCAACAATACCCTTATTTGATTATATTAACATGTCTTTGGTTTTTTTTTTAAATTTTTTCGTTATGGGGTTCAGTTTTGTGCGACCGAACTTAAACTGAACTTAAAACATTTGGTTCGGATACAGAACTGTTTTAGGTTTGGTTGCACAAGGCTGAGTCAAATGTAATTTTTTTTGAACTGTTCCGGTGGAGATATAGAACTTAAAATAATAAGTTTGGTATTATAGGTTTGAATTAATCGCGATTTCTTTTTATTTATGTCGGTTTTTTCTTACTTTTGGTGTCGTTTTTTACGAATAAAAATACTAAAATATTTAATTTTACCTAATTTAAATATTAAATATAATAATCGATTTAGTAATTTTTTTGTTAAATAGGAGATTATCGCAATGAAGTAAAATTTTTTTTTGTAGTGATTTAAAGTTTTTGAGTATTGAAAATTTGAAAAAAATGGAGGGAGTTGAAGAGGGTATTTTGAAAATGGTTAAAATTATTAGAGAAAATGAGAAAGTGTTTTGAAAAGTTCAATAAGGTAAAAGTATCAATTTTTTATATTTTAGGATAGAAATAGGATGTAATAGAAAAAGGGCTTTTTTATGATTTAAATAGCTCTCTTCAAATTTTTTTACTTTTGACTTTAGTATAGCTAACCGATCCCTTGAAAGGATAAAAAATTATATTATTATATAACAAAATACAATATGATTTCATCAATAGATATTTGAAGTCATCAAATGGTATTATTAGTTTAATTATATATATTTATATGTATTTTTTTTTAATTTAGAACTAGGAATCTACATTAACTATCATATGAAGAAAAAAATAATTTTTTTTTCATTACAAGTAGATGGTCATTAGACACAATTTTTGATGTCAAAGGATATGAATGATAGAACCGAGGGACACAATTTTCATTAAGATTGCACTACTCTTTGTGACAAAAAGAAAAAGAAGGTTTCATTAGGCTCCTCCTCATACCAGACATTATGATGAAGAGCAGGGTGGATTTAAGTCATATATGGGAACGGAGAAGAGTAAAATGTTAAATATTAAAAGGGTATAAAACAGGAAAATTAAAAGTTGAAAAAAGAGCTTGAAAAAGTCAGGTATTCGGCACAAAAATTGGACACTAATTAAAAGATGAAGTGAGTAATTTATCTTTAAAAAAAGAAAGTTTGGTGTACGAACTCTTGCCTATATATATTGTACGTGGAATCCTGAGTAAAGTTGGACCACTTCGAATATATTGTATGTGGTCATCCCATGACTCAGACTTGTAATCACTCGGACGTGTGAGGACGAGTCTTGCTGTAGGTGAAGGCTCCCCCTTCAAACTTTTTATGAATAATATTTCAATCTTTGAAAAATACAAACATGACGTTGAGTTTTCAAGTATTTCATAATATATAAAGCACACGGATATTTTAAGGAGAACGCTATTTTTTTTTTTTTTTTGATTATCAATTTTTTGGAACTCAGAGCAATTTGACCGACCCAACCATTTCAAGTCACCCAATCCAGCCTCTTAAAATATATATATATATATCTACGTATGTATAAGGCTTCTAATTAAAAATGTTCATAACCCTCAACTATTTTTCTTGAGTTGTTAGATTGGATGGTAATAAGAATAAGATAAGATGAGTGTTTGAAACTAAAAGATAAATTTTTTTATTTTAGTCTCACATTACTAAGAATAGCTTGACTTGTACATATATGAGTTCTTCTAAAAAAGAGAAATCTCATCTTTTAAAACTTAAATAGTAGTTTATAAGTTAATACATGATAATCTAATATATTTTATTATTAATATAAGCTTAAATAATAATTATTAAGTTTTAAAAAAATTAGGCTATTTAATGGGAGCCCAACCTGATTTCACCCTTACTTTTAGAAGAGACTAATCCTTCCGAACTTGGCATGGTAGAGACGTTTGGGCTGATCTTTCTAAGAAAGGCAGATAAGTGAAGGCATGCCCAGGCTCGAACTAGAAGTTTTTTTTTTTTTTGAAAGCCTAAGACTCGAGACCTAAACCTCAACCTAACTTATATTTAGTTCCTTAACCAACTGAGCTACTACCTGTTGGAAAGAAGAATGTTATTTTGATTATAATAGTTACAAACTTCAAGTATAACTATCTATGTACAATCATTGGATCATTTATTAAATACCTGAATATGTATAACACACATTTATCTAATGATTCTGAATATGTAATTGTACTTTTATAAAGCCAAACCTTTGTAACTCATGGTGCCCTACTTTTATCTTAAATGTCTAAAGTACCCATTATTTTTAATATAAAATTATCAAATAAATTTGTATAAAAAAATATATTTATGAGTAATTTGATAAAAATGTATTGCAAGATTTATTTTTTTTACCATTTTCAGCTCTTTATCATTTTTTTTTGGTAATTTTCAGTTCCTCCTACCTATTTATTTTTTTAATAACTTTTAACCCTTTTTTATTTTTATTTATTTATTGTTAAACTTTTCGCTCCTTTAATGTACCTGCAAGGCACGTGCGTGTAGACTAGTATCATCAGAAATACTTATTTTATGTAATAATAATTAAATTTTTTGACATTAACGCATTAATGTTGACAATGATTGTCCGTCCCGCCCGGCCATGAACCTACCAATGAATTGGTCATTGGTCCATGCTTTTGACATGAAAGAAACAGCAATTTTGGAGCAAGTGACACGTGACATTAACTTTTATTTGAACGGCAATGATATTTAGACGCATGTGCCGATGGGCTCTGTTCGACATGTTGTTCTACTCGTCCCTGTCGCTTCGTCTCGTCTCGTCACACAATCATCTGTGCGATTCGATTCATCGCAACGATGGCTCCGACTCCGAGCTTCGAAGCCAAGGACTTTCTCGCTTGCTGCGGCAGCGCCAGATTCGCCGAAGAGATGGTGAAGGCTGCTCCTTTCGCCAGTTACGAACAGGCCGTCGAAGTTGCCAGAGATATTTGGTTCACAAAGGTTGATGTGAATGGATGGCTGGAAGCATTTGCGGCTCATCCCCAGATCGGAGACTATTACATGAAGCAGTTGCAGAATACAATAAAAGAAAACAGAGAGAAAGAGAACTCTCATTAATTGAAAAAATGAGCTTACAATGACATACATATATACTGATACATGAGCAGAGCTATAGACTTGAGCTGAACAACCAAACTTCAGCTGAACAACCCAACTAACAGACTAACAAACTTCAGCTAAGTAAGTAATAACAAACTTAACAGATTGCAGTTAGACGACTAACTTAACTAGTTTACACTAAAACTCCCTCTCAAGATGGACTGTAGCTATCTTTGACAGCCATCTTGGATAATAAGGAAAATAAGAGAGAAGAAGGCAAAGCCTTGGTAAAAATGTCTGCTAGCAGATGTTGAGAATGTATAGGCATGAGCTTAATGACATTAGTAGCAACCTTTCTCGCACAAAATGACAATCGATTTCAATATGTTTAGTACGCTCATGGAATCCAAACTACCTCACTAGTAGTGGGAGCTAAAGCTCGATATTCAGCCTCAGCTGATGAGCGAGCAATCGTGGTCTGTTTCTTAGCCTTCCATGACACAAGAGAATCACCAAGGAAGACACAAAAACCAGTAATGAAGAGCCGGGAATCAGGACAAGAACCCCAATCTGCATTAGAGAATGCCCTTAATTGTAAGGAAGATGAAAATGAGAAAAATAATCCTTGTCCAGGGTTGTGTTTAAGATATTTCAACAGGTGATGAGCAACTAGCATATGTGGCACTCTTGGCTGAGAAAGGAATTGGTTGAGCTTGTGCACAGCAAATGTGATGTCTGGCCTTGAAAGTATGAGGTACAAAAGACGACCAATAAGACGTCAATATTAAGAAGGATCTAAAACAAGTTCTCCAGTAGTAGCATCAAGACGACTTTAGATCCATTGGAACAGTGGCAGGTTTAGAAGCCAAGAACCCAGTATCTTTAAGTAGCTGCAAAGTATAATGCCTTTGAGAAAGAACAAGGCCCTTGGAAGCTCGGGCAATTTCTAAACCAAGAAAATACTTCAATGAGCCTAGGTCTTTGAGTTTAAACTGACTATGAAGAAAGGACTTCAAAGAGTCAATTGTTGTAAGAGAAGGACTAGTGGTTACAATATCATCAACATATACTAAAAGAGCCACCAAGTTAAAACATGATTCTTTAACAAAGAGAGAATAATCTGATTTGGATTGAGTGAATCCAAACTAAAGAAAAACATTAGAGAACTTAGAGTACCATTGACGAGAGGCTTGTTTAAGCCCATAAATGGACTTATGTAGTTGACAAACCAGCTTCCTATTCGGAGAAGAAGTCCCCCCTTGAATATTATAAGCAAGAGGAAGATCCATGTAAACCTCCTCAAATAAATCCCCATTGAGGAATGCGTTATTAACATCTTATTGCACCAAATGCCAACATTGATTGGCAGCCAAAGCCAACAAAACCTTCACAGTAACTAGCTTAGCAACCAGAGAAAAAGTGTTTGTAAAATCCACCCCTTCTTGCTGAGTATACCCTTTTGCAACAAAACGTGTTTTGTGCCTTTCAATAGAGCCATCAAATTTCTGTTTGACTTTATGCACCCATTTGCAACCAATAGTATGTTTCCTAACGGGTAGAGGAACAACTGACCATGTTTTGTTGAGGTTCATGGCAGCTAACTCATCTTGCAGAGCATTTCTCCAACATGGATATTGAACAGATTGGTGATAAAATTGAGGTTCAAAGTGAGAAGAAACAGATAAATCAAAAAAATTATGAGAAGGAGAAAGAAAATTATATGATAGGTAATTAAAGGATATAATGGTGTAGTAGTCGATAATTGGTCATGACAAGAAATGGTTTGAGGTAATAAAATGTTGCAATGGTAGTCATTTAAGTAAGAAGATGGTTTAACAGATCTTGAGGAACGTCTAGGTGGCATAGTATCTATCGAAGGAATGGTAGAAGGATAAGATAAAGTAGCAGAATTAGGTGAGGAATCACTTAATGGTAATGGTATAGGAACATCAGGTGATGGTATGGGTATCACTAAATCAGGGAATGGATCCACCAAAGATGCAGTGGTAGTAATGAAATGAAAAGGGAAAATGGTTTCATGAAAAACAACATCTCGAAAGACAAAAAAAGGTTGTCTAAATATCATAAAACTTATATCCTTTCATGCCATTAGGATATCCCAAGAAAATACAAAATCTAGCTCTAGGATCAAATTTTGATCTATGAACTGGTAATGTAGATGCAAAAGCCAAACAACCAAATACTCTAAGAGAAAAGTAATCAACAGAAGCTTTGTAAAGCATCTCATAAGGTGACTTGTTACCAATTAAAGGAGAAGGAGTCCTGTTGATAAGGAATGCAACAGTAAGAATACACTCACTCCAAAAAGAAACAAGGACTCGAGATTGAAAAAACAAGGCTCGAGCAACATTCAAGAGATGTTGATGTTTGCGTTCAACAAAAGCATTTTGCTGAGGTCGATCAACACAAGAAAACTGATAGATAACCCCTTGCTCATTAAAGAATTCAGTAAATGACAACTCCTTAACATTATCAGATCTAAACACCTTAATCTTACTGTTAAATTGAGTAAGAACCATATTAGAAAGCTGGGAATAATAGCAGCAACATCAGACTTGTGCTTGAGAAGAAAAACCCAGGTAAATCGAGTGCAATCATCAACAATAGTAAGAAAAAATCGACGTCCAAAACAAGCACTAATATGAAATGGATCCCAAATGTCACACTGAATAAGATCAAAAGGTAAGTGAGATATATGATTGTGAGAGGTAAATGGTAACCTCCTTTGCTTTGCCAATGGACAAACATAACAAGGAGTGTTATTAGTACAACATGAATCAACAAAATGTAACTGATCTTTCAATAGATCGAGATAGATGCCCAAGTCTATTGTGCCAAGTATGTATTGAGATCGTATTGACAACAAAAGAAGAATTACTATCCAAAGAATTTGGCATAGAATCAACATGAAACACATACAAGTCATCAGTACGATCACCCTTGCCAATCATCCTCTTGTTGATGATGTCCTGAATCATGAAATTATCATGAAAGAAAGTGATCATGAGTTGTGAATCAGTAGTGATAGCACTCACAGAAATCAAATTGAATTTGAACTGAGGAACGAATAAAACATCCTTTAAGACCAGCTGCGAAGATATTCTGACATCACCATATAAGCTAACTGAGATAGAAGTATTATTTGGCAAGATAACAATCGAATTTCTTATAGGTTTTAATGAAATAAAAACATTTGCATTCGAGAAAATGTGTCTAGATGCGCCTGAGTCAAAGATCCAAAGATTTGCTGAAGGAAGAGCAGGATTGAAAGAAAAAGAAAAACAAGTACTCGCTAAATAAGAAGTAGATGGATCATCTCAAGGGGAAAACTGAGATCAGTTCACAGTGGAGCAAAGGAGAATAATCAACTGCTATAGCAACTGCTACTGATTCTAGCTTACAGGAACTATATGAGTGGAATGTACGATATAGGTAAAAGTTTGGATTTGTTTTTCTTATATGTGCGTCTGAAATGATGACTTTTGAAATACTGGCTGAATTGAAGAGACGATACCCAAACTGGCCCATTGTTGAATTTGAGATTGCAGCTCAGGAGTAGATGAAGGTAACTGAACTACGTCTTCAAAAGCTTTTCTCAGCCAAATCAAAAGTCACTTCTCCAAGCATCAGCCAACATTCTGTTAACCTTGCAACAAAAGCCGGAGAAGATCATGCAAGCATAATTGGATTGCATCTCACAGCTACTTCCGAGGCAACTTTTAGCAAACCATCTCAAGCTCCAGCCAGAGCTCGGCCTCCCATCACTACATACCCATATCTTGGACCTCACTCATGGCTCTCCAGCCTGTGGTGTAGAAGTACAGTTAGAGAAATGGAACGAGGTTCAACCTCGTCAACTTTATGGTGAGCCTGATTCAGGTGGCTGGTGTCACGGTCATGTTATCCCATGCACCGTCATGTCTTTTTTTTTTGTAATCAGGGGTATTTTTGTAATCTTGGGGCCAGTATGATTGGCCTCACATTTTAATGTTTCCTTTTGGGATTAAGGTAAAAGCTTAAGATCTACCTTGTAGGGGAGGTGGTAGTTGCTTAGAGGTGGTGCTTAGGTGTCCCCTACAACCGAGTGTTCCTTGTAAAGCTACCAATGTGTGTCCCTTGTGGCTGCTTGCTATTGCTAGCTTGTGGTTCTCTAGCGATACCTGCTCCCCCAGGGTGCGTGTGTATAGCTTTCGTGTAAACACCAATTGTACGACATTTACTTGAGATTAATACAAATATACTTCCCATTACTTGTTGCCTGTTCTTGTGTGTGTTATTGTTCTTTACTTGTAGATTGGCTGACTTTGTTACTTGATATAACCGGGTGCCGCACGGGTATTGCCTTGCCTCATTGACTCCCCCATGACAAGTGGTATCAGAGCTTAGAAACGAGAATGACTACACAAAATCAGTTAACTAAGGATAGGTTGGATGAATTAGAAGCCCAAGCAGCGCAGTCTGTTGAGATGGCAACTACGTTGGAACAACTGGTTGCGAAGATGAAGTTACTTGAAAGGAGCCACCTATCATACATCGAATCTATGGACGCTATGGGTGAGGAAACCCATAGTGCGTTCCAAGAGGTTCAAGAGTAGCTCAATGACATGAATGGTAGGTTGAATGTCCTCACCAAACTTGCTAGCGCGACCGGTCTGAGGGAGACTGAGAGTCGAAAAAAGGTGAGGATCCCAAAATCGAATCATTATGACTAAGCTCGAGATGCAAAGGAGTTAGAGAATTTCCTGTTCGATCTTGAACAATACTTTAAGGTGGAAAAACCAGAGACTGAGCAAGATAAGGTCTTTCTGGCTACCATGTATCTAGCTGGTGATGCCAAGTTGTGGTGGCGAAACTGTTACAGAGATATTGAGAACGGGTTGGTTACAGTTGATACTTAGGCATATCTCAAGAGAGAGCTCAGACATCAATTTCTCTTGGAGGACGTGAGGTTCTTAGCTAGACAGAAGCTTAAGAGACTCCAACACGCAGGTACCATTCGAGAATACGTGAAATAATTTTCTTCTCTCATGCTCGACATTTAGGGCATGGCAGAGGGGGATAAATTGTTCTTTTTCTTGAATGGATTGAAGCTGTGGGCTTAGACTGAGCTGCGAAGGCTGTGTGTTGAAGATCTTGCGTTTGCTCAAGCCACAACAGAGAAATTAATTGATTATAAGGCAAACCTTGGTGATAAGAAGAAACCCATAAATGGCAATACCTCGAAACCTCATTTAGGGAAGGACGACGGTAGTGCCAGTAAGCAGAAGAGCCAGTTCAACAAGGGAGCTTTGTCTTCCAAGCAGGCGTCCACATCTTTCGACTTAATGGCCAGTTCCAAAACAAAACCATTGAAGTGTTTCTTGTGTTCGGGACCACATCGAGTAGTTGTTTGCCCTCAGAAGGGTTCTCTGAACGCGTTGTAATCAAAGGGAACCTCCCAATCACATGGTTTAGAGAATGAGTCAGGTGAATCGAGGATGGGTGCTCTCCGATTGTTGAATGCCTTAAAGGGGCAAGTTTCAGGGAAATAGATGGGTGCGTCTAAAGGATTAATGTTTGTTGAACTCAAAATCAATGGTAAGACGATGCGTGCTATGGTGGACACAGGAGCCACTCATAACTTCGTTGCTTAAGGTTAAGCCGAACGCATGGGTTTCAAGTTGGAGGGTAACTCGAGCAAGATCAAAACAGTTAATTCTGCTGCAAAACCTATCCATGGGACTGCGAAGGCCGTTCCTACGGAGGTGGGTAGTCAGGGATGACCAACTTTATGACCATTCCTATGGATGAGATTTTAAGGTGATGTTGGGCATGGAGTTCCTACATGAAGCTAAGGCAGTGCCGATGTCCTACTTGGAGACCTTGTGTTTGCTGGGAGACTTTCTTTGCATGGCTTCAACAACAATGGTGGAACTGAAGGACAAGAGAATTTCTGCTCTCCAACTCAAAAGAGGTCTTAAGAAGGGTGATGAGATGTACTTGACTACCTTAGTGGTAGGCAAACGGGAAGAGGCTTCACAGCCAGTCCCAGCTGTAGTGGTGAAGTTACTAACAAGTTTCAAATATGTGATGCCGATAGAACTTCCAAAGCAACTTCCTCCACGAAGACCCATTGATCACAAGATTGAGTTGATTCTAGGGGTGAAGCCGCCCGTTAGTCATCCTTACAGGATGGCACCTCCAGAGTTAGCTGAGTTGAGGAAGCAGTTGAGTGAGCTGATTGATTCAGGCTACATTCGACTGTCAAAAGCTCCTTATGGGGCACTTGTTTTGTTCTAGAAGAAACACGATGGAAGTTTGTGGATGTGTGTTGGTTATAGGGCGTTGAACAAGGTAACTGTCCAGAACAAGTATCCCATTCCTTTAATTGCTGCTTTGTTTGATCAACTTGGTGCAGCCCGCTACTTTACGAAGCTTGATTTACGGTCTGGGTATCATCAAGTTCGAATTGCCGAAGGAGATGAACCTAAGACCACTTGCATTACTCGATATGGAGCGTTAGAGTACCTGGTGATGCCGTTTGGCTTAACCAATGCTCCAGCCACCTTCTGTACCTTGATGAATGAGATACATTACGAGTACTTGGACAAGTTTGTGGTGGTGTACCTTGATGACATTGTCATATACAACCCTACTCTGGAGGAACACATGGAACACTTGAAGATGGTGTTCGAGCTACTGCGAAAGAATCATTTCTATGTAAAAAAAGAGAAATATTCTTTTGCTCAGAAGGAAATTGCCTTCTTAGGCCATTACATTGGTGGTGGCAAGCTGAAGATGGACATAGCGAAAGTTCGTGCTATCCAAGAATGGAAGGCCCCAACAACAGTATCTGAGTTGCGATCTTTTCTCGGATTGGTGAACTACTATCATAAGTTCATCAACAATTATTCTGCATGAGCAACACCTTTAACTGATCTATTGAAGAAGGATCAACCGTGGGTTTGGTCAGAAGAGTGGCAACGCGCACTTGATGACCTAAAGCGAGCGGTGATGGAAGATCCTATCATTGCTCTTCCTGATTTGAGCAAACCCTTTGAAGTACACACAAATATTTTGCACTTGGTGGAGTGTTAGTCCAGGTGGGACATCTTTTGGCTTATGATAGCTGAAAACTTTATGAAGCTAAGTGCCATTACACAACTTAAGAGAAAGAGTTACTAGCGGTGATCCATTACTTTCGGACGTGGAGGCATTACATGTTGGGGTCGAGGTTTGTTTTGAAGACAGATAATGTGGCTATTTCATATTTCTTTACCCAGAAGAAACTTACCTCGAAGCAAGCTCGATGGCAGGAGTTCCTTTCAGAGTTCGACATGGTTCTTGAGTATAAGCCTAGGCGAACGAATCAAGTTGCCAATGCATTAAGTAGAAAGGTGTAGCTTTCTACACTGTCAGTTGAAGCTCAGAAGAGCGTCATGAAGCTGCAGACTACCTTGCATGGCCGAATCAGAGACGGGTTGCAGATGGATCCTTAGGTCAAAACTCTTTGGCCACTTGTGAAAGCTGGTCGAACGAGACGATTCCATATTAAAGATGGGTTACTTTTCACTAAAAGGGAGCGCCTCTATGTACCTCGCATTGGTGAACTTCGCAGGGAGTTGATGCATGAGTGTCATGACACTTAATGGGCAAGTCATCCGAGTAGTCACTGCACTTTGGCCTTACTTGAACGGGGTTGCTATTAGCCGAATATGCGGGATGATGTCACTGAGTATGTCAAGACTTGCCTTACTTGTCAGCAGGACAATGTGGAACGAGATAGACCAACGGGACTGTTAGAACCACTGCCGGTTCCTCAGCGTTCGTGAGAGAGTGTGACGATGGATTTCATAGCTGCTTTGCCAAAAGTGGGAGAATATGGCTCCATCATTGTGGTGGTGAATCGGTTTTTGAAGTATGCTACCTTTATTCCTACTCCCAAGCATTGCTCAGCAAAGGAGACAACTTATTTCCTGCGACATGTAGTGAAGTATTGGAGTATACCTCAGACCATCGTCAGTGACAGAGATTCGAGGTTTATAGGGCGATTTTAGATTCTTGGGACCTCATTTGAGCTTCTCAACCAGCTATCATCCCCAAACAGAGAGATTCAACGCATTATTGAAGGAGTACCTCAGACACTTTGTTAGTGCCAACCAGAAGAATTGGGTGAACTTGCTAGATGTTGCTCAATTCTTTTTCAATTTGCAGCAGAGCTCTTCGACCTCGAAGAGTCTTTTTGAGTTGGTATTAAGCCAACAACCTCTTACACCTCACACAATAGATATGGGGTACACTGGAAGTAGTCCGCGGGCATATCAGCTTACCAAGGAGTGGCAACAAACCAAGGAAGTTGCACGAGCCTACCTTGAGAAGGCCTCTAGAAGAATGAAGAAGTGGGCAGATCAGAAGAGGAAGCCACATCTTTCCAAGTGGGAGATCAAGTCTTCATCAAACTTCAGCCTGATATCATGAAGTTCTTCAGAAAGGTGAACAAGAAGTTGGTTCGCAAGTATGAAGGGCCATTTCCGATCACAGAGCGAGTTGGGAAAGCTGCTTATCGGGTCGAGTTACCTTCTCAGTGACAAAATCTTCATTTAGTGTTTCATGCCAGTAACTTAAAGCCATGTCATGTTGATTGAGAGGATCCGGTTCGTGGGTGTTCTTCAAGACCAACAACAAATGTCAATTGCCGACCTGATCATGAGGTAGAGTATATTGTAGCTGATCGTCGAGTTCCAAGACCTTCGCAAAAGCAGTTCGAGTCAAAGTATTTACTCAAGTGGTAGGGCCTGCTTGAAGCTGAAGCTAGTTGGGAACCTGCCAGTTCGTTGATACAGTATGACGTAGAGATCCTCAAGTACTTAGCCAGTCCGCCGACAAGGGTGTTGTAGTATTAAGTGGGGGAGTCTGTCACGGTCATGTTGTCCCATGCACCGTCATGTATTTTTCTTCGTAATCAGGGGTATTTTTGTAATCTTGGGGGCTAGTATGATTGGCCTCACATTTTAATGTTTTCTTTTGGGATTAGGGTAAAAGCTTAAGATCTACCTTGTAGGGGAGGTGGTAGTCGCCTAGAGGTAGTGCTTAGGTGTCCCCTACAACCGAGTGTTCCTTGTAAAGCTACCAACGTGTGTCCCTTGTGGCTGCTTGCTATTGCTAGCTAGTGGTTCTCTAGCGATACTTGCTCCCCTATGATGAGTGTGTATTCCTTTTGTGTAGACACAAATTGTACAACATTTACTTGAGATTAATACAAATATACTTCCAATTACTTGTTGCCTGTTCTTGTGTGTGTTTTTGTTCTTCACTTGCAGATTAGCTGACCTTGTTACTTGATATTACCGAGTGCCGCATGGGTATTGCCTTGCCTTATTGACTCGCCAATAACATTGGGTCCTCGTCGGGTCTTCAATCACAAATTCTGACAGTTGAAGTGGCCAATTAATAGGTATTGTGGACCATGTGGATCCTGGGATATACCGCATAAGTTTTAACACTGGGAAGTACTTTCCTGATGGCTTCTTCCCTTATGTTTCTATCCTCTTTGAGATCAAAGAGACCTAGAAATCAGAACATTTTCATGTACCATTGTTGCTTTCCCCATTCTTTTTTTATACATATCGTGGGAGCTAATATATGATGTTTTCTTGTATTTGAAGCTCTCAACGTGTACATTGGTAATATTTTTCAATAAATGTTGTTGGTTTGTGCAAAAAATAAAATAAAAAATGAAACATTTCTTTCCAAGTACTTTTGAAAACGCGTGCAAGTGCACCGTACAAAGCACATGGCATTACTTAGATATTTCAATCTCTTAGCAGATTACTTCTTATTAGCAAGAAAATTAAAGTTATCAATAAAGATTATGATTTTCTCATAATTTTTCTAAAGATCTTTTTTTTAAAATAAAGACTTTTTTAAATATGATTTTAAATAATATGATTATTAAAAAAATAAAGCTACCTTTACTAATAATCACCTGTAGCTGTTGATTTCAGATTCGAAGGAGAAAATAGTCAAGGTTAGCTACGATGGAAAACACTATTTAAGAGAGGATTAGAAGATTAGAAGAAATAGTAGCTACCCAACAACAACACATCGCAAATTCATGGAGCTAGTAGCTAAGCTACAAGAAGAGAGGCAAAGGCCTGATCCACCAATAGCTCCAGATGTAGGTGCCTCAACAGAGTATATATATCTGAGACAGAAACACCAATACAGGTTGTTAGAGAGAATCCAAATGAGAAAAGGAAATATGAGGAGGTGATGAAGGCTTTCAAGAGAAAAGATCCTCCTGCATTTGTTGGTAGTCTGGTTACAAAGTAGCTAAGAATTGGCAGTTGAGGATCGAGACCATTTTTTATGATACGCAGGTCTATGAGAAAGATAAAGTTAGGTTAGCTAGATTCAAGCTATTGTTTGCTTTAATCTTTGCTTATTGCTTCTAATTAACCAACCATTAATTAGATTGATTTGTTACATGTAGATGAACTTGGGAAAAAGATTTTAGATTTAGATCTTAATTAAAGTGACGTATGATCAAAAGGTGAAAACCATGAGTTCATACTAGATAAGAATATACTTGCATGACATATGTAAACATCGAAAGAGGATAAACTTAATGAATTTTGTTTTAATTCAAATCACATAGGAATATAGTGATTTAATTAGCCAAGATATTTTTATTTAACCATCGGAAGAAGCTTGTAAATAAATTAGGGCTCTTGGTTAACAACTCAAATTAATTAATTTATTAAATAAATAAATAAATAGATCCAGGTGAAGTGTGAGAAAAAATTGTAAATCTAGGCTTTGAAATATTTAATTTGTTGAATTTTAAATTTATTTAGTGCAATTTAATTTTTAAATTTGTTTCATAGTAATTTTGATATTTGTTTAGATAAGATTAGGTTGAAATAATTTTAATAATTAACTAGAAATTAGTTACAAATCTCTATGAAATGATACTTTGCTTATCATTATATTACTTGTTTACTATATTGTGGACTTACAATTATTTCGCAATAGTGCTCCTTTACCCACTGCCATGAAGAATGGTGCTAGCAGAACTGGAACTGCTGGAACTGGAGCCATAGGCACCATCAGAGTCATTTGAGTCTCAACCCCACTTGGTGCTTCACCCATCTTGGCCTTTTTCATCTCTGCCCAGAAATTTTTGTTCCATCTACCTATTTTCTTTCCAGGAAATGAAAAATATTGCTTAGAAGATTGTGGTTGTACTGGGGGTGTTGTTGGGGCTGCTTATCTGTCTGCGGCCTCAGCAGTCTCAAAGTCCAATGCCTGCATCATGTCCTAAGCATAGGTCTGCACCCCTGCCACTGCTAAACCCTGCCTGATAGGATTTTTGAAGCCATTTTTTATCCTCTTCATTTGCAGAGTATCAGTCACCACCATCTCTAGAGCAAACAAGGCTAGTCTGTTGAACTCATGTTCGTACTCCCAAACAGTCATAGTTCCTTGCTTCAAGTTAATAAACTCCTCATGTCTCTTATAAACTTCATAGAACAACTCTTTGAATTTATCCCAAGACTCAATCACCTTATGTGCCTTGATCGTAGCTTGCCACAATCTCTTGGTATTAAACATCTAACATTAAAATAATAAATCCAAGCTACATGTGAGTTCCAATTGTAAACCTAGAAACTAATATACTCCATAATCAAAATTAAAAACACAAATCTATAAGGTTCAACATCACAGAAAAATTAAACATAAGAGAAAAGAATGAAAAACTTATAAACTTCCACCAACACTTGAATCGACTTCGGCTTCTTTGCATTTCTTCGTTTCTTAAACTTTTTTTCTTCTATTTTGTTATCCTCTCTAATGTGCTTCAAAAACCTCTCTTAATGATGTATTTATAAGTAGGATAAGGTAGGAAAAAGTCCCACACAAATCAGAGTTGATTAGAGGAAGAATCGCGCAAAAATCCTAAAACGAGTAGGATTCCGAAATGCACGGGCGTTGCAACGCTACTCATGGGCGTTGCACAGTTCTAGGCTTTGGTTTTTCACGTTTTGGAGAGTGGTGGGGCGCTGCAGCCCCCACCCTGTTGGAAAGTCCACTTTTTCTTCATTTTTCCGTACGCCATTTTCTCTCTTCTCTTCGCACGTGTTTTGATTGGTTTCTTATCTCCTCTTCTTAGTCATTTGTTCATTACTTTAAAACCACTTCAAAACCTACAAAATGAATCATGAACTAAGTGTTAAACCTCTCCAAATATGCACCTAAAATAATATATAAAAATGGAAACGAAAATAAAACTATACCGAAACTATAACATAAAATAACATAAAACATACCTAAAAATCCTACTTATCAAATATCCCCAAACTTAGGACTTTGATCATCCAGAGCAAAGGAAAAACAAACCTAAAACACACAATTGTACCACATTCTAAAACAAACAAAAAATTGGTTTGAAAGGTATGGACATAACATGGCCTCAAATGCATGAAATATAATAAGTTCTAGGAAAATTTTGAAAGTATGAAGATGTTTAGAATTTCAATTCAACTCCTATCATGTCTCATCTTTGATTCTTAAATATGTAAATACATAATCAATCACATGAAATCACTTATATACATCAAATATATAAACACATAATCTCAAAATATATATTGAAATTGAACTCCATAGGCTTATTTTTCACACCACTCTCCACTAATGCAAATTTTATACTACTAGGAATCAATAGGACTTCTATAGGTTGTAATGTAAGGCTAAGATGAAAGGTAGGATAAAAATGGATAATAATTAAGCTCAAAACACCCTAAACATCTTTGATCATTTCTAAAACATTTCATAGGGTTATAACCACATAACACATATACCTAAAACCAGATTTTGAAATTTATCAACTCTCCCATTGTTTGCATTCATCTTTTTTTTTTTTTTCATTTTTTTTTATTTGAAGAAACTACTACACCCCGAAACTTATTTATTTTAATACAAGGTGCAACATTCTTTCTTTTGCATTTTTTTTGTTATATACATAAAGCAAATATTTCACTACATACCTTTCCATCTTTGTCACCTTTCATTCCCCATAATTCATCCTCAAATAGAAATATATTTCACCATAAGCGCCATAGGCAAAGTGTTTAAAGGGTGAAAAATAGGATTTTAAAAATATGGCTTTAACTATTATTCATAGGTGACAAAGAAAAGGTTAATAAGACAAAAAAATGGGTGACTAGGGGTATAATTAATAATAGGTAGGCTTAATGGCTTAAGCTATCCAAACATAGCCTAAATCATCTTCCTAATGATGTGATCTCCAGAATTTCGCCTCAAGTGTTGATCAAACATGTAATACCCTCAAATTAAATTAACTTAAACCCTAGGATCATACTATTAAACACTATATAATCATTTATAAAAAAAATCAAAGGACATAGTAGTCAATATCTCAAAAGGTCAAGGATGTTTCAGAAAAAAAGACGTAAAAGTCAATATCCTTTTCGGGAAAATGATGTAAACTTCAATATTCCAAAAGATCAAGGTATTTCAAAAAAAGGACATCGATAAAATTAAGGATATTTTAGGATATAAAAGTCATTTTAAAAAAGGCTAGGGACAAAATGGAGAAACTTGCAATTTTCATCCCCTGTAAATAAGGGTAATAGGGTTAAAGTAAATTATCCTTTTGAAAAGTTATTTACTTTTTTCTTTATCTAAAAAGAAAACTACGAAGATATTCTGTCAAAAAAACAATAAGTTCGAGAATGGAGAGGCTTTGCAAAAATAAAGACAAATTTCAAAAACTTCGATGTGGGAAGGAACCAGTTGTTTTCTTTCCTTATGCTTTTTATTGGGTTTATGATATTTATGCCTTAATTTGGTTCCTTGCACATTGTTTTTTTTATCACTAATGATGTTTTGAGTATGCTGACCCTTGCTGGATTGCTAATTGTAGCGTAATGAGATTATGGTGAAGTTTCTCGAAGTTCTGTTACCTATGTTAGCAGTGTTCTCTTATTGCTATTTGTGCTTATTTTATTGGATTGCTTAGTTTTAGACTCAATACTGCTTGAATATATTTGCTCTAATAACTAGTATAAGAAGTGGTGAACCTATTAGGGAACCCACTGAGCTTCTGCTCATCCTTTTATTTCCATCTCCAGGAAATAAGACCGATAATGGTGGTGCTAGCAGGATGGTGATGGCTTGAATGTTGAAGTTATTCTGCAAAAAATGAAGTTAGTGTATCTAAGAAGAAAGTTTGATGTTCTTTAGTTCTATATAGTAGCGAGTGTCACAACCCATTACTAGTCACGCCATGACAGGCACGAAACCCCTGGGTATATTCCTCCCTCGATACATCCGGCATCCTGTCAACTTAATTTAAACAACCTAATAAACACAATGATCCCAACCATGCATCCCAAAACATATGGACATAATCAAACAACACATTAATTACTTCCCCAAAAATGATAAGTATAAAATTTCATAAGTCCAAAATATACAAAACATACCTAACCATAAATATAACTCATCTATGTGTTAAGTATATATACAACAAGTGTTATTAAGTACATATTTACCAAAATACAAAAATGTATAAACACCTACATCACCAAAAATACGGGAAGTGCTCCGCAGTCAAGTGTTCCCCTTCCCCTTCCTAGTGAGCTACAATAAGCTCGGTGAATGCTTTCTACAAGTGGCAATATACATGCATTTAGATAAAACAAGACAAGACCATCAAAACATTTTAAATAACATGGTGATATACAAGATTACATACATGCCAAATATAATGCATCATGTCATTACCCAAGACAATGCATATAATTTTCTCAAACATGCCAATGCAATCCTAAACACCTCTTGAGTAAGGGCGATCAAAGGCATGGGTTCGCGACACTCAGCACCCTATCCGACCAAACAATATGCGTATTCTAATAGGATTTTTGGGGTTGTGTAGCTAATAGGATCAGCCCACTAAGATAAGTACCATGTCTAAGCGATCCTATCTACACAAGCCATAAAATCCTCTGCAAGGTCCACAACTGGGGATCAACGCTAGAATTACGAAACTTCCCAAGGAAAATTCCAACTAGGAGATCCAACCCAATTGCTAACTCAACCAAACCATGCTCAAACTCATTTCATGATTCATTAAAACATGCATAACACATATATATCAATTCAAAACATCTTATATACAATGCCACATATATAGAATCCAAATGTAAGAAACACTCACAAATCGATTGGCTAGACTAGCCAATCCAAATCCAACCAATATAAGCACTAGGATGCCACCAATACACTGCTATGCACCTCAACCTTCAAATGGTTTAATTGGGACACTTGGATCAATCACAAACCCTGCATATACATAGGTTCATTCATCATCAAAAATAGCCTAATTACATGCCAAATAACCATGATTTAAAGTCCCAAGTTAATAGCCAATATAGACTCTAAAATGGTTATATAGAGCTAACTTATATAGCTCAAACAACCCATTTTACATCTAATTAGACAACATTCAACCCAAAAGAATGCCTAAGGTTGATTCACATGATCCAACCATCATAATACAATGCACTCAATCATAATTTGGGTCAATTGGACTAATCCCCATGTCAATTTAATCAATTGACTTAGTGTAGGCCAAAAGCCCTAAATTTGGGCAAATTCTCAAATTCATGACCTAAGCCAAATTTGCACTACACCTAGGTTTTTCAACATTCAAAATCCGTATTTTAAACCATCATTCATCCACATTGACCCATTTAATCAACATAGATGACATGCAATTCAAATGGAAAACCCTAAATCCGTAAACTAGGTTTAGGTTAAGTACTTGGCTTCACATTTAAACACCCTTAATAATGAAATTTGAAATATTAATTACACTTCTAATTCAATGCACTGTTCGGATGTAACAAGCCGCCAAACAAAACATCTAATAACTAAATTAACCGTTCAGATTCAAGAATATCAAGAGAGAAACCTTTTGTCCAAAATTGAGCTAAATCCAACGGCAGATTAAAGAGATATGCCTCTTTGATTAAGACAACTCTAATTAGATGGTTTCTCCTCTCAGGCTGAAAATACTTCAACTCAGACAATTATATCTCCCTAAATACTTAACCAATCAACATCTTAACCGTTCATAATCTAAACTGTTTAGTTTTGAACCATTTTCTGAAGTATCACATCCATCCAAAGGTAGATTTAGGAGATTTAAAAGTTTGATCTAAACTGTGCAAGAAATCCATATTTTCCAATCAATTGTATTTGGAAGATTATAACTCTTAACCTCCGACTGTAATTGCGATATCCACTGACCATAATGAATAGATATCAAAGATGAACATGCTGACTAATCTTAAGCTTGATTCAACCATGGATCTAAGAGATCTAGCTTCAGATGTTAAATGTTGCAAGGAAGCTTTCTTGTCTTCTTCCTCTCATTTTCCTTTTTCTGAACCTTACTCTCTCTAAAACGTCCCCAAGGAAGAAAATGAGAGATTGAGGCACATGTTACACCCACATGCACCCATTTTGCCAAGTGTTAGTCATGCTTCAATACCATGCCAAGTGTTTGCTCAAGGGCTCATTTGTTAGCCACATGGCCTTTACCCAATCACAACCTCACATGTGAGTTGTTAACCAATCCACTAATTCCACTAATTCCATCATTTTTTTCATTTATTTAATCAATACATGCCCATTTCAAATCATGGTCCAATTGGCCCCATTATACAATTAATAACACATACATTAATATTAATATGTCACTATTAATATATTACTTTTAGTGATGTGCATTATTATTACTATCAATGTCATTAGCACATAAATGAAATATTAATAATGATAATTCTCTAAAATAGCATGCAAAGACACTTGAACTAACACACATCAAGCATCAAATACATATACGTATACATATACGAGTATTCTACAGGTTATAATGACATTATCCTAAGGTACGAGCGTTACAGCGAGGCTATAATTTTTTTGTGGCTATAAAAATAGGTCATGGCATCCATGTCTAGTAAATAGTTAGGCAATCACTCTATTAAGCGGAACCTATCCATATGTCAAAAAGAAAATGTGTTGTATATAAATAAAACACACTGTCTTGTAAACAAGAACTATGGCATCTAAAAACTTATCGAGTTCCCCTGTAAAATACTTTAATATCAGTATAATAAAATATGTGAACTTTAAATTAGAAATTTTGACCATGTTCTAGTGTAGTGAGAATAAGTTATAACCTCTGAATTCTCTAAACTCTATTATTATACTATTTTGTGATTCTTTAATAAAAGAGTTGGAAAGATGAGGATTTGAGGTGTTACAAAACAAGTTCTAGAGTTTATAGAGATCTCAATAATACTTAACTTGCAATTATCTACTCTAGACTCTAGTGGTTCAATGATCATGACAATGTATAAAAATCTATATACATAAAGAATCGCAAACAAGACACAACAAGGAATCAAACCAAGCACACAAACTTTAAGATAAAACTTTCTATATTCTCCTAAAGTTGTATTCAAATAAATTTTATTCTTATCATAGGTCATCCATAAATATATAAAACCAAATAAATATTTGTAGAAGAACATGACCCTAAACTAATCCTAAAAACATACTTAAACACACATCCTAACCATGATAAAAGTTAAAAATTCTCCCCCCAAACTTAAACAAAACATTGTCCTCAATGATGAATAATAAAAATAAAGGACACAAAAAAAATAAATATATACATACATCTAAAAATAAATAAAGGGTTCAGAAAACTCCCTTAGAATATCAACTCGCATCATCCTCCTCCTCTCTGGGTGTAGACTCAGTAAACATTGGTGGTGGTGGTGGAAATTGCATTAGGACCAACATTGAAGGCGCAAGAATTGAACATTTGCACTAATGAGGTATTGAACTCTACCAAATAGCTCATATAACAGTTGACATTATCGGAGAACTGATCGAAGCGTTTATGTTGCCCCTAAACCGCATGCTTTAATCGGGTTATTGGCTCAGCCATAGTTGAAGATTGTGCACTAGGGCGTCTAGAAGACGTAGCGCCATCACTCAGTCCTCAACCAAGAAAAATCTCCTCATCATCATCCCAACTCTTATAACTCACAATAGTCCCAAGATCAATGATCGCTTTAGGGTGGAGAAGCTCCTCATTCGGACCTCAAGTCACTCCCGCATTACCACATAAAACACATAGTAATGAAGGATGAGTAAGCCCCTAGTAGTCGAATGATTGATACTATATATAATGGAATCTCTAATCACCTTCCCAACATGAATTGATTTTCCAGAAATGATGGCAAATAAGAGGATGACATGATCTTTGGTTATGTCAATCAGGTGGTTCCCTGACATCATCTTGGCACCCAGAAAATTGAACCACACTTTGTTGTTGCTGTCCAATCCACTCTTCAGAAATAAAACTGTGACTCCTTTGGCAAATTTCCATTCTGTTCCTGGTTGACATAAAGTATGAAGGATATCACCAATATCAATCCCTTCAGAGAAGTATTTAGAATGTCCATCATTTTATATGTTTGGAAGCTTGTAAAAGGCATTAATGGTGACACTGTCAAAAGAAACTGTCTTGCCACGAACAAATACTTTGCAGCCATTTCATTCTCTTGTATTAACATAAAATTCTCGGACAACCGGAATAACTGCAACCTCAGGTTATTTGTCTCTTCCCACTTTCTCTCGTCAATCATGCGAGCAATCGATGGATTATGTGCAAAAGAGACGTTGAGACCCCTTTCTCGCACAATACTTCTCTTCACCACGGACTCATTGTAATGCTTAAATGCTTCTAAACTCACAAAGCGTTGATGATCAAATAATGTGGAAGACGAACCTCTATGCTTTTTGGGAGCCATACCAAAAAATTGCAACAAACAATGTTTCTGAAAATTCAACACAACCACATCCCAAAAGTAAAGAGCCAAAATAGTCCACCAAAGAACTAAACAACCAAATCCACAGTAAATGACAAGTCCAAAGGGCTCTCACTAGTCTTCACACCACACTTCCAAAAAATATTTCCACCCAAAATAGTTCAACCATGTGCTATGTGCCACCAATGTATGTAAACAAACCACCAAAAGCTTCAAAAAGAAGTAAAATAAGAGCAAGAAACACTTACAGTGTGAGGAAGAATGTAAAATTTCCAAGGTTGAAAGCCCTGGCACCTATCTTTTTCCAAGCTTGATTCCGACATGAAAAACTTGAAGAGGAAGGAGAAATCTCATATCAGAACTTTTGAGGAAAAATGGTGAGCAAAAGGGGGGAACTTGAAGAAAAAAGGATGGAAAAGGTGTGGAGAGGAAGAGAAAAGAAAAGGAAAAGAAAGAAGAAAAAAAAATGTTGCGTGTTTTTTTTTTGTTTTTTTTAACGTAGTGCTGCAACATCCTCCTTGGGCAAGCGCTACACACACTATTTTTCCTTCTTCTCTTTAATTTTTTTGTTGTGGGTGGCACATGAGAATGGACGCCGCAGCGTCCATGTTGGGGCGTCGTGGCGCCCATTCTCTGCCCACCACCCCACTTTTTGTAGCACCCGTGCCTTTATGTGACGTCATTTTGACCCATAGTGTACTTGTAAAGTACCCGTATACGCATTCGTATACATATGTGTATATATATTTTGATGCTCGAAGCACGTAAGTTCGAGTGTCTTTACATGATTTTAGGTCATAGAAAGTGCGCATGAAGTTTCGGAACCATCAGAGACCCGTTCGACGTCAAAACATGTCGAAAACGGTGTTTTGGATCCAGTGGAGCTCGCTCCATGGAGGAAGAAATTTTTGTCACAAATTACATCAATGGTTTGATTTCCTAGATCTGTGGTCCGATTGAGCTAAAATCTTTTCAGCTGATTCTTATCGGATAGATCTTTATTGAACGGTAAAGATCTTGATCGGAGTTATCTAGTGTGAGTTATAAGACTCCAAATACTGTTTCACGGATTTTAGGATTCTCTTACGCAGTTTTGATCAAACTGTTAGATCTCGCAATCCCACCGTTGGATTGAGTTGAAAGTTTACCCGAATGTTGGTAACAAAATCATGCAACTTTTGAACGGTTAAGATGTTAAATTGATGGGTATTTTGCAAGAAATCTACTATCTAAGTGCAAGTATTGCAACAGGAAAATTGATTTTTTGATAATTTTTGACAACTTTTAGTTGTGGGCCCAAGCTTGTCGATTTAAGCAACCAAAACGTAATTTTAGGCTCATTTGCTCATTTCTCAGCCAGAAAAGAGAGGAAGGAGCTCGAGAGGAGAAAATGAGAGGAAAATTAGGGTTTGGTGGTTTCTTGTTCATGAACACCTAAGGTTTACATTTTTCCTCCATTTCTTCCTTGAATCTCTCTATTAGTTGCATGATAGCTTTATTTTGAGCATGAGGGTTTCATTTTGATGCATGCATTGTGATGAACCTTGGATGGGTGGAAGACCAAAGTTGGAGTTGAGTCTTGCATGTCACATATGTGTGATTAGAGAGTGTTAGGAGTACACTAATGGTGAAACCCCCAATTTCTAGCAAGAAATTGGAAGGGTTTAGTTCAAATGACCTATACTTAGTTTATGACCTTAGACTTTTTCAAAATCTTTGCATGTCAACTATGTTGACCTAGTGCCCATTGTGGATGATTCCATGTTGCAAGATCAGTAAAATTCATGGCTGAACATGGTGGCCTATTGTAAAATTGGCAATATGGCCCATGTATGAAAATTTCCAGATTTGGGGCTTTTGATGTTCTTGATATAAAATCTGAAAAATTATGCAATGTAGGTCTAATTGGACATGATTAGGGTTGTTTGATGATTGAATTTAGTGGGTTATCATAATGGACACCCTAAGGTTGACTAATTTTGATCTAGGCTAAGTATTTGACATTTTTCATGTACTTTGGCAATTTTGCATGTAATTTGGGGATTTTGCCCAAATTGGGACTTTTCACCCAAAGCAAGTCAATTTATGAAATTGACTTGGGGATTGTTTAATTGGACCCAAATTGAGTAGAATCATGGGTTTAAAATGTTAGAACCTATGTTAAATTGATATGACTTAGTTCATTTTGACCTTATGTTTTATAATGACCTAATTGGGGGTTTTGACCAAGACTTAGTCAATTGATGAAATTGACTTGATGTATAGTCTAATTGACCCTAATTATAATTGAATTTCATGTATATTAGTGGTTGGATCATGAGATCACCCTATTACATTCAATTTAGGTCAATCTTAGTTTAATTGAGTCTAAATGATCAAGTTGGACAATATGGAAATTGGCTCAAGGGGGTAATCAATTTAGAATCTAATTGACTTTAGATTGGGTTTGAACATGGGGTTTTGACACACTTTATGACTGATTTTCAGTTGTGTGAACCATGTTATTTCCAGGTCTTGTGATTGATCTTGAACCCGTTTACTCAATTGGAGAGTTTTGGTGATTGAATTGGCTAGACTTAGCCAATCAAGAGTGAGTGTTCTTTTACTTTTGAATTATTTATATGTGTCATTGTAGTATAGAAATGTTTTAAATTCTTATGTATAATGGTATGCATGTTTTAATATTCCATGAAATACATTTGAGCATAATTCATTGGGATGACAATTTGGGTTGAGGCTCCTAGTTGGAATTTCCTTTTTTTTGGGAATTCTCATAAGTCTTGCGCCGATCCCAACTGTGTACCTGGCAGAGGGTTTTATGGCTTGTGTATGGGTAGGTTAGTTTAGACTAATCTTACGTGCTGCACAACCCCAAAAATCCTATTAGGATAAGAGTGTTGTGTGCGTGTTTAGGCACTGTATGTGGCGCACCAGCCTTGAACCCCCGTATTCAGGAAGTGTTAGAATTGCATGAGTATGATTACAAATGTTATGCATCGTCTTATGTATGACTTGATCCATTATGTTAGCGTGTATGTAATCTATTTCGTCATCATGATATTTCAATGATTTATGATCTTATCATGTTTTCATTAAATGCACGTATATGCCACTTGTAAATAACATTCAATGAGCGGGCTGTAGCTCACACCTCACCTTCTTCTTTCAGGATCTGATAGAAAAGGGAAAGGGAAGGCTTGACTGAGTAGCATCCCTTGTTTTTGTTTCATGTAGGTGTTGTACATTTAGTTTTGTGATTTGATAATTATGTACACGATAACACCTAGTATATGTATAATTAACACATAGTTGGGATGTGTTGGGTTTGTAGTATTTTGTAAACTTTGAAATTTTATATTTGGTAACTTGGAGAGGTAATATTTTATTTCATTTATGATCATGTTAAAAGTTGGTTGTTAAGGATGTACTTTTATTTCTTTTTGGGGATTCGTATATGTATTCGAGAGCTGACGGGGCGTCGGGTGTACCGACGGAGGGTATACTCGAAGGTTCCCGTGCCGGTCATGATGTCACGTAAAGTGGGTCATGACACTTTTTTTTTAAATAAAAAAATCTAAAGAAAAAAAAAACTATACTTAAAACTATACCTATACTACTCTCCCCATGATAAAATAATTGACAAGTATATGCTGCAACTCGCGACGGACACCGACATTTTCACACACTCCCAAACTTGAATAACAACCTGTAAAATAAAAGAGAAACAAATAAGTCAAGAGAAAAGAAATCCTAAAAAAGTAATAATTACGAAACAACTAAAAAGAACAAAAACTAGATGAATTGGGTTGCCTCCCAACAAGCGCCTAATTTATAGTCATCGGCTTGACTATCATCACATTTATTCTGCGTTAGCCAATGTGACAGAGGATTTTTTCCGATCAATCGGTCCTCCCCAATAATGCTTTAGTCTTTGCCCTTTCACCATGAACGTGCTAGACGAATTGTCATATGCAATTTCCACCACTCCATGTGGAAATACCGTGACAATGCAAAACAGTCCAAACCATCTAGATTTGTGCTTCATTGTGAATAACTTCGACTGAGAATTATATAAGAGCACATATTATCCCGATTCAAAACGACGCTCCATGATTTTCTTGTCATGCCATCTCTTGATTTTTTCCTTGTACAACTTGGCATTTTCATAAGCTTGTAAACGAAATTCATCCATCTCATTGAGTTGTAACAAGCGCTCATGGCCCGCAGTATGCTAGTCAAAATTAAGCTTCTTGATGGCCCAACAAGCCTTATGCTCTAACTCTATTGGAAGATGACACGCTTTCCCAAAGACTAAACGGTATGGAGACATTCCAATTGGGATCTTGAAAGCAGTGCGGTATGCCCATAATCCATCATCAAGCTTCTTAGACCAATCCTTTAAGGTGGGATTCACTGTCTTCTCAAGAATTCTTTTGATTTCCCGGTTAGACACCTCGGATTGTCCACTTGTTTGTGGATGATATGCAGTAGCCATTTTATGAGTAACTCCATATTTAGAAAGAAGTGCTTCACAAGACTTGTAATAGAAATGTGTTCCTCTGTTGCTAATTATTGCTCTCGGAGTTGCAAAACGGGTGAAAATATTAGTCTTTGAAAATTTCACCATTGCTTTTGAATCATTAGTTGGCAAGGCCATAGCTTCCACCCCTTAGAAACATAATCAACTGCTACAAAAATATATAAGTTATTGAAGGAGGGAATGAAAGGCCACATGAAGTCAATGCCTCATACATAAAAAATTTTAACTTCCAAAATGGTATTAAGAGGCATCTCATGTCTTCGAGAAATATTACCTGTCCTTTACCACTGATCACACCGGAAAGCGAAGAAATGAGCATCCTTAAAAAGAGTTGGCCAATAAAAGCTTGACTGGAGAACTTTTGCCGTCGTTCTATCACCCCCAAAATGTCCCCCATAATCCGACAAGTGGTAATGATGGAGTATATCTGCTACTTCTTCCTTAGGCACGCACCTCCTCAAACTTTATCTGCACACTATTTAAACAAGCAAGGTTCATCCCATATGTAGTACTTCACATCAGGCAATTTTCTTTTTCTTTTGTTGATAAGAAAGCTCCAGGGGAAGTACTCCACTTGCTTGGTAGTTGACATATCAGCATACCATGGCACACTATGCTGCTGAAAAGCAAAAAAATGTTTATCTGGAAGTGATTTATTAATTAGAGACCCCTCCAACTTGCTCACCATTCTCTAACTTGGATAAATGACCCGCAACTTGATTTTCTGTTTCTTTTCTATCTCAAATTTCCAAATCAAATTCTTGCAATAAGAGTACCCATCTAATCAACCGTGGCTTGGCATCCTTCTTAGCAATTAAGTTCTTGATGGTTGAATGGTCATTGCAGACTATCATCCGGTATTAGCGAGCAAGCCAAAGCAGTTAGTAAGCCAAACCTTGATGCTAGTAAGATTTTGATTGAAGGTATGATCAACATTTGTGATACCTTTATGTATGTCTTGATTGATGTTAGATCTACCTTGTCTTTTATATCTGGTAATATGGTAAATAGACTGCATTTATCTCTTGTTAGGACTGGTACACCGTTAATTTTGAGTACAACAGCAAGAGAGAAAATCTACCCAAATATGGTTTGTTAGAATTGTGTAGTTTGATATGAGGGGCATGAGATGACTATTGACCTTAGGGTGCTAAAATTTTTGGAATTTGATGTTATTTTTGGAATGGATTAGGGGTGTTCATCAACCCGACCAACCCAACCTAACTAAACCTTATGGGTTGGTTTGGGTTGGGTTCTAAAATACCTAACCCGATCGGTTTGGGTTGGGTCACGGGCTCAACCCATAAAAAATTGAATAACCCGACCCAAGCTGAACCCTAGTATTAGTCTTAAAGTCATAAATTTTACAATTACATATTTATGATTTAGAGCTTTAGTAATTTTCAAAAAAAAAAAAAAAGCTTACTAATGCGGAGCTTAACAATCATAATAACTAAAAATTGATTTTTTTTTTTTTGGCTTTTTTGGCTTGACCGTGTACATGTGTCTTTTACTTATTCTACCTTATCTGTTATTATGTGTGTTTTTCCAACTATTCGATAAGAATTTTTAGTGTTTAACCATTGATACTTTTTAGCAATCTAAAAGTAAGCCCTTGTAACAAGTTATGTTCATATCAAGTTTTAAAGATGTAAACCAACAAGAGAATTGGATCATCATCATGAGCATGAGTTTCATAATCACCAATCTAAGTCATTGTAATAGCATACTGTAAATATTAGGTAAAAGAAAAGGGCCACCATAATTTGCTTTGTAGCAATTATTTTGTAAATTATTGTTCGAAGTTACCAAAATTAGGCCAAAGTCCAACCCGATCTACCGACCCAACCCAAACCGAACCTGAACTATTTGGATTTGGTTGGGTTTCAAATTTAGCAACCCGAACTGTTTGGGTTGGGTTAGATTTTGGCCTCAAACCGACCCAACCCAACCCATGTACACCCCTAGTATGGATTGGTTGGTCGGCTATCATGCCCATCTAGATTGGTTCTCCAAAAGAGAAATATTCCAGATACCCGGACATCCATCATTTGTTTACAGAGGGATGACCACCTTGAAACCTCCTACCATAAGTAGAATGGTTAATGATGAGGAAACATAAATTTTGGCTAGCATAAAGCCATTGGGAGAGAAGAAATAGAGCATTCAGTTGTCTGAGATCCCTGTAGTGAGTGAGTACCCATATATATTTCCTGATGACCTCTCAGGGCTACCGCCTAGACGAGAGATTGATTTTATCATAGAACTAGTGCTTAGTACAAAACCTATCTTCATTCCACCAAACAGAATGACACCCAAAGAGTTGCAGGGACTCAAGGTCTAGTTAGATGAGTTGATGGGTAAAGGGTTTATTACCCCAAGAATATCACCCTGGTAGGAATTATTTTATTTCTAAAAAAGAAGGACGGAAGCCTACGATTGTATATAGATTACCGTCAGTTGAACAGGGTAACAATAAAGAATAAATATCCTATGCCACGAATAAATGATCTATTTGACCAACTGAATGGGGCGAAATTCATTTCTAAGATCGACCTGCGATTTGGGTACCATCAGTTGAGAATTCGAGAAGAAGATGTACTGAAAATAGCTTTTAGGACAAGATATGGTCATTATGAATTTTTGGTGATGCCCTTTGGTTTAATCAATGCACCAGCCATGTTCATGGACTTGATGCAGAGGGTATTCGAATCATATCTTGATCGGTTTATTATAGTCTTCATTGATGATATACTCATTTATTCGGAGACTCGAGAAGAGCACAAACAACACTTCAAGATTACATTGTAGACACTAAGAGAACACATATTATATGTCAAGCTCAATAAATGTGAGTTTTTGATAAATGAGGTGAAACTTCTAGGTCATGTGGTTAGTGTAGATGATATCTCTGTGGATTCTGCAAAGGTTGAGGCAATCATCAGTTGGCCAAGACCGACCACAGTAACAGAGATCATAAGTTTTTTGGGTTTAGTTGGATATTACAGAATGTTTGTGGAGGGTTCTCAAAGCTAGTTGTTCATTTTGTGTGGACTGCTACCTGTGAAGAGTCGTTCATTGACTTGAAAAAACAAAATTGACTACTGCATTAGTGTTAGTATTTCCAGAGCCTGGGAAAGAGTTGGTGATCTATACAAATGCATCACAGTTAGGTATGAGTTGTGTATTGATGCAGGAGGTGTCACACCCCGAAAATTCTCACATTTTAAAATCCCTTTAATTGGGGATTTGATGGTAAATAAGAACAAGAGAAATTTTCAGGTTACAACTGTTGTACTTTCAAAACAAATCATCAAAATAAATATTCAAACAGGAATATACACAATATAACAGGAACAATTGCACACATATGCATATGTTTATGAAATTCCAAATAATAAGCTGCATTTAGCAATCCTGCAAGGGTCAGTCTCCAACCCAAATAAGTTGTGTCTAGCATTCTGCAAGGGCCAACTTCCAACCCAAATAAGTTGCGTCTAGCAGTCAGCAAGAGCCAACTTCCAACCCAAATAACATTTTACTAATGAAAGTAAAGCTGCGTGCATAATCATAGTATGAATATAAACTTTTAATGAAAAGACTAGAATGTATAAACTATAGGTTCCTCCCCACCTTGAAATGTGTAGTAGAACAACAATTCCTTGAGCTTTTCTCGAAAATATCAAAAATCTTAAAAGAGAAGAGTTTTGAAAAGTTTGAATGAAATTTGAAAATGACCCCCGTATTTATAATATGAAATTTTTAGCACTTTCCCAAAATGCCCTTGAACTTTGTATTTATTTATTGTCTTGTCCTTTGCTCGAGAGCGCTCAAGGACGTTACCAATTATATCCTTTCTTGAGATATATCTCGAGAAAATTCTTTTTAAATAATACCAATTATGTCATTTTTCATTTTTTTATCCATAGGCTTTTCTCATAATGTCAATCGTGTCCCTTTTTTGTCCTTTTCTGGATTGATAATGTTACAACCTTCCCTCCTTAAAAAAAAAATTTGTCCTCAAAATTTGTTTTATCGCAACTATAGTTGTCTGCAAAATTTTGAATATAATATTCACGAAAATATCTTACCCACAGATGATTCACCATCAAAATCTTGTTGCAGAAGTAACAAGGTATTATCTTTCACAACTTCTTCTGCTTGGACTGGTGGTGGCCGCCATGGTCCCAGTGTTTCATATACTCCACTTTCAGCCAAGACACAGTCTAGTTCTGGTTGGCAGTTATAGGTGTTGGCCCAAATATGTCCAAGAGGGGGGTGAATTGGACACTTAACAAATTTTAACCTTTCTTATAATTGTGCGGAATAATGACAGCAGATGAAACAAAGTATAGCAATCAAATACAACAAATGTAAATGAGACAGTACAAGCAAGCTCCACTACCTAACCTCCTCAGTTAGGATTTGTTCAAACTCCACTATGGACCTTCTTACTGGTGAAGATCAAATCGGTACACTTTCTCAACTTACGGGTGTGAAAACTACCGTTTCTCAGCTTACGGGTGTGAGAAGACTGTTTCTCAACTTGTGGGTGTGAGAGGACCTATTCTCTGCTTACAGGTGAAAGAGGACACATTCTCAACTTACGAGTGTGAGGCGATCGTTTACAGCTTTGAGCAACACTTGCTCTTACTCAGTGACTTACCAGTCACTACAAACTGAATACACGATGAGATATGATTCCCTTTACTTAGAATCAAAGTGATACTTACAAAGCTTTGGATTGAACCTTCTGTGATCACAGATTCAACAAAATATGTATGATAAAGTTTATGCTGAAAACAAGTTCAAAGAGCTTTTGTCTTCTTCAGTGGGTTTCCAAAATAATGAAGAAGAAGATCAATCAACCCAGAAGACTTTAAGTTTTTCTTTCAAAAGATCATAAGATCAAGCACAAGAGAAAGAAGACTAACTTTCAAAAAGTGTTTTAGCACAAACGAAAATTGTTAATACGCTTTGAATGAATATCAATTTCGTATATCATTAGTGGTTTTTCTGCTCTAAAGCAGCACATATATATAGGAATAATAGAGGCACAATAGTCTTGATGATTTTGGTGCTCTAGGTTATTTCAAATATAACGTTAACATTCTTTCCCAAAACGGATTGATTCAGCTCAATGCATATTGTGGCGATAGCACCTGAATCATCTGATCCTTTCATGAAAGAGGAATGTTCTGACGAGGTTTTAGAATGTTCAAAAAGTTCTGAAAAAAAGTTGTACAATTCTGAAAAGTTCTGAAAAGTATTCGTACATTTCTGAAAAAGTCAACAGAAATAGCAGTAATGTCAGAACATCGAAAATATCTTTTGTCGTTTTGTTCCTTTGAGGATGCTCATAGAACATCAGCGTCCTACTGAACAATGAAGTGAGGGCACTACTGAATAGTAAGCGTCCTGACTTACTTTGACAATTAAACGACTTAAATCATGAGGGCGCTACTTCGCAGTTAGCGTCCTGCTTTATTTGAAAACATTAAACACACGAGGGCGCTACTCAAGAGTAAGCGTTCTGATATTAAAAATAGTTTTAAAACAATGTTAAGTGCGCTGAAGGACAGTAAGCGTTCTGAAAGTTATTTAAGTTGATTTTAGAGATGAGAGCGTTCCTACACAAGTAGCGTCCTGATATTTTATTCAACTTATAACTTATCAGCGTCCTTAAAGATAGAAATCACTTAAAAAGCAAAAAGAACTTCCAGCAAGCTGAAACTAAGTTAGCGTCATGACATTCTCAAAGGTTGATAAAAGAAAGATCGCCACTAACAAGTAAGCGTCCTTATTAATCAGTCCAATTCAACCTTGAGCCTCCTAATATTTTGTTAGCGTCTTGACTTATCAAGTCCAGGAGGGCGCTGCTAAAACATTAGTGTCCTGAAAGACTTTCATAAAAGCTGTTTTTGATTTCTCAATTTAAGCTCGATAAAGCATAATGTAACCGGATTAAATCAAATATGCAAACGATCGATTAAAACATGCAGGCATGCATATTGCTGAATCTCATGACATAGAAGGTCCTACAACTTATCATAATCTAATCATATAACTAAACATCTTCAAACGATCATGGTCTTCAAGAAGATCTTTTAATGTGTTCACCATGCATCATTGAATCTTTGAAACCTTCAAGTAAGATTAGATATGCCATATGTGCAGTAATATCATAAACATAATGTGGTTTGTAATCATCAAAATATCTTTCATATTAAGAACATTTTCTTGTAAGGGACGTGATGATAATTGGTTCAATAATAGGGTTGGTTCATAGAAGGACTAGGATCTTGTAAGAATTGTTTCGTAAAGTTTCCATGCAACGAGGAATGCCTAGGTGGTGTTGCTGCTGTCATGTCGTATGGGTGGTCATAGGTTCTGAGAGGCTGGTTAAATGGGTATGGTTTCTGTTTCATCGGGATGACTAACTTAGGCTTTCTTCGTTGATACTGTCGTAATGGTGGAGCTTCAGTGGCTGCTTCGAGAGGTGTTGGTGTTGGGCTTTGGTTAGGTGTGACCAATATTTCAGGTAAATGCGGTTCGGAAGATTGTGGTGCAAAGAAAGGAAAAGTGGAGAATAGTTCTGAAGATTCACTTTTGAAATAATATGGAAAATATGCTTCTTGTTCTCATATCGGCTCTGGGGTTTCAATCTTTGGTTGCCTATCTTGGTCTGGAGGTAGTTGGTATATTTCATTCCAATTGTATTGGTAAGGTATATTCTCATTTGGGTCCATCTGAAAAATGCAAAAAAAAAACATATGATTATCCAAATATTTCTATTGCAATAAAAAAATGTACATTTTCACAAGTCAAAATGAAACATAATTATAAGCATGATAATTATAGAGTTTCATTTTCAGTGTTACTAATAAACAATTCTGGATATCTATGTTTTATTTCATTTTCCAGTTATCACGTAGCCTTTTCTATACCACGATGCTTCCACAATACTTTGACAAACAAAATAGCTTCTCTGCTGAGGCTTTGTATCCAAAAATTGTATTGGTCTTTCTTGGTACTTACTCCCTTCCTCAATCTAGACATTTGTCTAGGCGACAACGTGAGAAAGGTCAATATAATATTTTCGCAGTATGGAGACGTGGGACACATCATGTAGTCTTGCCATTGAGAAATTTAATTGATACGCGACTGCTCCAATCCTTTGTTTAATTTCAAAGGGCCTATAAATCTTGGAGATCGTGAATATAACATTTAATAAAGTGAACTTCATAATCAAACATCTTGAATACACATCAGAGCATCATAATCAATCAATATGTATGTATGCATGACACCGTCTCGTATTGGTTTGATGATTGTACATCGCCTGAGCTCACGTACAGATGTCCTTCCTCAAGCGTAGCCAGGTTCTCATTGTACGTCCCTCCTCAGGAATGATGCTCTGGATTCACGTACAGATGTCCTTCCCCAAGCGTAGCCAGGTTCTCATTGTACGTCCCTCTCTAGAGAAATATAATGAATAGCAAGCATTGCTCCTAACTATTCCATGAATCATAAACCACACACATCCCTAGGTGGTGATATGTATAATGCCAATGCATGAACTGGTCTAATCTACTAGTCTGGTCTTTACTTAACATTTAGACTGACTTTGGCAACGTCTGGTGATCCTTATCAGGTTCGGTATCACGACGTGCAAGGTTAGGACATTCAGTATCACTCGTATAAGCTGATAGCTTTCAATAAGACCAACCAGATCAGTCTCCAGTTGAGACGTGAAACACGAGGTCTCCTTAAATACCAATCGCCTAGAGCAGCACGCTGCCTCCCGTTCACTATTTAAAGTTACTGAGGACAAGACCGAGTCTGATTGAGCCAGATTGACCACTAATCCGACATTACAACAGTATAATACATGAACTTCAAATATACAGGCATAAGTATGACAATATGAACATTATATGACATAATATTGTGTAAATGAATGGTAGACATAATAATAAATGAATTTAAACTTTAATAAAAGTTATAAGACACGCAAACCTATGTTTTGTTCCCCACCTTCAGATAAGAACTTCTTCTTTCAGATCTGGCGCCTTCTTCCAGATAGAACTGCGTTGCACCGCACAAAGAGTCTCAAATAGACAAAAACTCAGAATGAGTGAAAAGGAGAAGATAAATCACAAGAGAAGGTGATTTCGTGTGAGAAATGAGGGGGGCTTGCTTTTTTTTTTCGTGCAATCCTAGGGTATTACACTCTACCCACCTTAAAAGGATTTCGCCCTCAAAATCAGTTCAAGTAGTCATGATGGTTATCTGCTTGAGATTCACTGTCGGCGTCATCATTTGCTAGTTCAAGGTAGTAGTGTCTGTATGGTCCCTTAATGGCACTGTTGCTGGTGGAATCCTCAACATCATGAAACAATGGGGAGCAAATAAAGTCGGATTCATCCTCAAAAGATTCTAACCGTTGCTCAACAGATTGTGGTGTAGGGCGCTCGACTAGAGGGATGATTTGCGAAGGATCAGGACGACACTTTCGGAGCATGGATACGTGAAAAACGTCATGGACTTTAGACATAGACGATGGAAGGGACAGACGATAAGCAAGTTTTCCAATACGTTCAATGATCTGAAATGGACCGATATACCATGGGGAGAGCTTTTCTTTGATCCCAAAGCGTTTGACACCTCTTGTGGGCTGAACTTTTAGAAAAACCAAGTCCCCCTTTTCAAATTCTAGAGGTTGCCTCCGCTTGTCAGCATAGCTCTTCTGTCGACTTTATGCAACACGAAGTCTCTCCTTTACTAGTGTGATCTTCTCAGAAGTCTCTTGAACTAGTTCAAGGCCCAACTGCAATCGATCTACCATATCTAACCAGCATACCGGAGATCTGCAAGGGAGACCATAGAGAGCCTCGTACCGTGCCGTGCAGATAATAGTTTGGTACCTGTTGTTGTATGCAAACTCAGCTAAATATAAGTATTTTGCTCATCCGTCGTGAAAGTCAAAAATGCAACACCGTAACATGTCTTCCAAGATTTGGATAAGACGCTCAGACTGCCCATCAATCTGATGGTCAAAGGTTGTGCTCATGGTGATCTTAGAGCCTATTCTACTCTGGAAGCTTTGCCAAAACTTTGATGTGAATCGAAGGTCTCGATCAGAGACGATCATGAGTGGTGTGCCATGGAGGAATATGATCTCTCTTTCATGTAGTTCGGCAAGCTTGGCGGGGTTATCCGTAAACTTTATTGGGAAAAAGTGTGCAGACTTTGTAAGTTTGTCAATGATAACCGAGATAGCATCTCGCCCTTTATTATTTCGAGGCAAGGCCGTAACAAAGTCCATTGTGATGTTCTCCCACTTCCATTCTCCAATAGGTAACGGCTGGAGAAGTCCAGAGGGAAGTTTTCATTTTGCCTTAACTTGCTGGCAAACGAGACATCGAGCAACGAAGTCTGCAATCGCCTTCTTCATTCCAGAAAACCAGAATTGTCGCTTGACATCCTTGTACATCTTGTCACCCCCAACATGCATAGCGAACCTCAAACAGTGCATCTTAGCAAGCACTTTTTTTTGAACCTCAGGATCGTTCGGCAGACATAGACTTTTTTTATAAAAAATGGCCCCGTCTTCAGAGACCGACCAGTGAGGAAGGTCTTGTCCGCTGAGTAGCAGTTCTCGTTTCTCTATTAACATAGGGTCATTGGCTTGAGCTGTTGAAATCTTTCGAACTAGCTCAGAGTTGGCTGATAATTGAGAGAGTCGTGATCTTGGTCTCTCTTCGATCAGTTGTAGGTTAAATTTCTCCATCTCGGTACCCAACTTTCCCATTTCGTAGTTAAGAGTGCAAGCAATATAAGATTTTCTACTCAGGGCATCAGCCACAACATTGGCCTTACCGGGATGGTACTGGAGTTGAAAGTCATAGTCTTTCAAGAATTCCAACCATGTTCTTTGGCGGAGGTTTAGGTCTCTCTGGGTGTAGATGTACTTAAGACTCTTGTGATCCGAAAAGACCTCAAACCGTTCACCTTATATGTAATGTCGTCATAACTACCCTCATGAATCTCAATTGTCTGGATGCATATGCAACCACTTGGCCTTCTTGCATTAGTACGGTACCTAAGCCTTGGAGAGAGGTGTCGGTGTATAGTAAAAATCCAAGTGTATTTCATGGAGAGATTAGTACTGGTGTCATTGTAAGGCGCTTCTTCAATTCCTGAAATGATGTTTCACAAATGGGATTCCAGATGAATCTCACGAGCTTTGTCATTGGTTCAACAATCTTTGAGAAGTCTTTGATGAAGCGTCTGTAATAGCCACCCAACCAAGAAAGCTCCTAATCTGAGTAACAGTGGTAGGCTGCTTCCAGTTTAAAACTGCTTCAACCTTAGAAGGATCTACCTCAATTCCATTGCCTGAAACTAGATGGCCTAGGAATTGAACTCGCTTTGCCCAAAATTCGCACTTACCGAACTTTGCATACAGCTGGTGGCTTCTCAAGGTCTGGAGGACTATCTTCAGATGTATTTTATGGTCTTTCTCGGTTGAGGAGTATATCAAGATGTCGTCCACAAAAACCACCACAAATCGGTCTAAGTATAACCTGAAAATGGGATTCATCAAATCCATGAATGCAGCAGGTGCATTTGTTAGATCGAACTGCATGACCAAGAACTCGTAGTGACCTTACGGAGTTCTGAATGTCGTCTTGGTAATGTCTGACTCTCGGATCCGGAGTTGGTGATAACCGGATCGTAAATCAATCTTAGAGAAGTATTTGGCATCTCTAAGTTGATCGAACAAGTCATCGATCCTGGGCAACGGGTATCTGTTCTTAATGGTGACATTATTGAGCTTGCGATAGTCGATGAAAAGTCGTAACGAACCATCCTTTTTGCGAACAAACAAACTGGAGTGCCCCAGGGTGATGAACTTTTTCTGATGAAGCCATGATTTTGTAATTCCTTCAGTTGTTTGTCCAATTCGACCAGCTCGACATTTGACATTCTGTATGATGGAATTGAGATAGGCCCCGTCCCAGGTATGAGGTTGATTTCAAAATCGAATTCCCTAACTGGAGGTAGACCAGGGAGGTAATTTAGAAAAACTGTTGGGAATTCAGATATGACCGGAACATCGTGTACTTTGAGAAGGTACAGGGCTGGTGCTTCATTGTCTTCACACAGGGATAGAACTCGAAGTTGTGCCTTGAGAAGTGCAACGGTCGAGTTGTGTATCCATTTCTTTGTTCCCTGAATCTTGACAAACTCCCCCGTGGGCAACGTTAACTGAACTTGCTTCTTAATACAATCGATCTTTGCATTTAGTGGTGCGAGCCAGTTCATGCCGAGGATGATGTCGAAGTCTTCAATGTCCATCACAAAAAGATTTGCATATATGATATGTTCTGATATTCAAAGCTCACATCGAGAACACTGTAAATTCACGTCAGTATCAAATCCTAAAGGTGATGTGACATATAGTGTGATTTTTGTGGGTTCAGGATGCAAACCATGGCTTACCAATGCAGACGATATAAAAGAATGCGTAGCACCTGAATCGAACAAGACATGCACCATTGTATTAAACAAAGGAAGGGTACCTTTGACTACATTGTTGTCTGGGAGGGGTTGTTGAGCGATGGCAAATGCTCTGCTCTGGTTCCGTTGCCCCTGGTTCTGCTGGTTCTGCCTGGGTTGGGCATTAGCAGCAGGTGGTGCTTGTTGGACTGGAATGACGGGAATAGGTTGCTGAAGGTGCGGACAGGCATATCGTACATGGCCCTGCTGGCCGCAGTTGTAACATGTCAGCCTCTGCTGCTGATTGTTCTGTTGGCCATGCTGATTGTGGTGCTGACGACCACCTCTGTCGTTGTTGTTTTGACGGCCACCTCTGCCATGACTACAACCTCGGCCATGATTACGAAAACCCTGATGGTTAGGGTTAAATGGTGCAGCCGCAGGTGTTGTGGCCTCATTCTTCTGAACTGGGGCAGGGAGGGTTGGGTTCTGATTATAGTAGGGCTTCTTCTTGTTCCCCTGGTGTGAGCCCTGTTGGAAAAATGTTGCAGGCCATTTTCCCTTATTCATTCTCTTCTCCTGCATTATCTTCTCTTGTTCAAAGCTCATGGCCTTGTCAACAACCTCCTTGTAAATCTTGAGATCCAAGATCGACAAGGCTTGTCGAATATCGGCGCGATGGCCATTATAGAATTTCTCAGTCTTATCTTGCTCCGTTGAGATGGTGGAGAGATAGTAGACCGATAATTCTTTAAACTTGCCAGCATATTCCCTGATGGTCATGCTGCCTTAGTATAACTTAGCGAATTCCTGGTGGTTCTGCCTCTTCACAGCGCTGGAAAAATACTCATCAATAAATATTGACTCGAACTGTTGCCAAGTCATATCCGCGGTGTTAACCCTTGGGTCCTCCTTTATTGTCATCCACCATGTGTTTGCTCCACCAACAAGTTGGTAGGTCGCTAGTGGAATCTTTCGAGTCTCATCGACTCTTATTGCATCGAGAGCCTTTTTTGACTCATCCAGCCACTTCTGCACCTCTTCAGCATCCATGGTGCCAGCAAAGGTAAGAGGTTGGAGCCTCTTGTACTTGGTAATCTGATTGGTTTGAGATTCCGACCCAGATCTCACAGGTGCCTGAATGGTGACAACCTAATTTGGCCGCGGTCTCACGAACGGCCGTTTGAACAGTGACTTTCATCGCCTCAATAAATTCGGCGAAAAAGGCTTCCATGCTCGAAGGCATGGCAAAGGGTGCGGGTGGGGGTGGTATTGCCTGCCCAAATGTAGTGGCAGTGTCGAGTGTGACTCGTGCTGTCGTCGGAGGCGGTGGTTCCTGATTCTGAATCTCAGAAGGTGCCTCCTCTGTTGGACGGACAGTACGTGGTCTTCATGTCTTCCTGCTTTGCATTTTCTCACTGGCAAAGAGAAAATAAAACCAAGATTTAAGAACTGTAGCCAAATATAATGTTATAGTATGCTCAGCAACAATTTCGAGAGTACTGCAATATGAAAATCACCTATTTTTCTAAGTATAGTGTAAGGTTTTTGTTGAAGAATCAAAGAATTTTATGTGCCTCGTATGTTTGGTCATGGTGTAAAAAACAAGGTATGTATGTTTATATAGTAAGTATAAAACTTTGCAAGATTTCAAATGTTTTGGTTCTGGTTTTTGTGAACATACATATATATTTCATTGAAAATCCATACGAGTCATAAGAATTCTAAGATTTGCCTCGGTAAATATCCTGATCTAACGTTCTATCGCAATCTTATGTATTCAAACTCTTACCCTTAGTCTTTTCGATTATTATCCAAGTTCGTGTGTCCCATACCACATGACTTTGGTAATAAGGGTGTTAACCAAGTTAAGTTGTATGAAAATGGTCTCTATAAAACATCGGCTGAACAGTTCACTAATAGTATCGTTCAAATTTACTCGTCCCATACCGTGTAAACTTAGTGATAATATTAGTAATGCAACTTTCTCCAAATGTTTCTCTTCATACAAGGTCGTGGGTTTTCTTACTTTTACATTTTGTTTAGTATCCTCCAATTTTGTTGTGTCTCATACCACTCCAAAGTTAGTGATACAAAAGAAAGAATGGTTGTAAGTCGGCCCACCAAAGATAGTCTTAAACAAAACATTCTCATTCATAAAAAAAAATTACAATGCAGTAATCAATTTTGATTTTCCTGCCTACTACCGCTCCTCCTAGACCTCCTGGTAGGTATAGAACGACTACTACAAGAAGGTTGAGAATTTGCTCGTTGTTCTTTGAAGTTTTGCATACGTGTTAACAAATCATTTTTAGTCTCTTTTATCTCAGCAGTACTGGATACGATCACATTTAACTATTCGATTGGGTTAGTCGATTGTCCCATCAATGGTTGATGGGTCGATTGTCCCATAGGTGGAGGGTAGGTCGTTGGCATTGGTGAAAAGTATTGGTTGTACAGGTGAACCAATTGGCTCAGTGGTTACTCGGATTGCGAAATCAACCTATATGAGGTCTGAGGTTCGAATCCGGGGGAGGCCCTACACTATTCATGAATAGTGTAGACAAATGATCCCGAGGGTCCGAGAAGTCCTTGTGTGGCGGGCTGTACATCGGGATGGGACAATATTATGTGGTGCTATGGCTGGGTTATGCTCAGTAAGAGGTACCAATCACATCCGCGGGGTGTAACATTACATATCAGTTGGTACATGTGATTCACTTTCACCATTTAAATTGAATCAATAATATCATAAACATGAAATGTTTCAAAAGACTTTTGAATTGTGAACTCATTGATGGGTTGTATGTGGGATTACATATTCGAGCAATTTATTATTATAACATTGAAGAAAATAATTTTCCTTCGAAACATTTATTGAGAAAAAAA